>JASANE010022095.1:0-99780 GCA_030248225.1 Trileptium ribeirensis | reverse complement strand
ATTGCTCTGGATCACCGATAACGGTTGGGCGGATTTTGATGCAAGATAGCTCATTCGAACCGTGGTCCAAAGGAAGCCTTCTCGGCCCCCCCCCGAAGAATCCGCAATCCCTGAACTCGAGCATCGTGCTGGTATAATAAATGACGAATGAATATAATAAAATATCATTTTGTTGCATTTATGAATGAAACTCTATCAGAAATTTCGAGAAGGTATCCAGTTAGGTCGCCTAGGTCGCCAGCAAAGGCCGAACGCATGGAATTGTGGCTTTGTCAGCTGGTTTTGACGACCATTTTCTTCAGAAGAAAATCCAAATGGAATAATTAATCATCGAACGAAAACTGAATATTCGCATAGACATTTAACCTTTGTATTAGTTGATCTGGTGTACGTCTGTTTGTTGTGAAGCATGGTTATCCAGTGGTAGACCATCTGAAAATGATGAAGCGGATTACGAAATATTTGAAAACATGAAAACAAGGAATTGAGAAACTGCTGAGCGAATGTGTATTTGAAACAGCAGCATTTTGGAATTATTTGTTTTGAATTTATTTAGGTCAAAATAGCTGGATATCAATGAATTCTGTAAGATTTTGTTCTTTGATCCAATATACGGATTATAATATGTTATTGGTGTTGGCAAATTCTACAACACTAATTTTAAGAAGTAATTAGAACAGCAAAAAAATTTAGTATATAAGGAAAAACCAAATGTAAGGCAAGTACAATTACTAAAATACCTATTAAACTAATTTTTGTGTTTTAATTTTTCGTGATGGTAAGTTTCTATAGCGTCTTTTAGGTTTATACAAATACTTTGAACGAATGATATGAATAGTGTACGGTATACTCTTTGAAATATCTGTCACCATCTGGTTCGTAGCCAGGGCCACTAAGCCAGAGGTTTCAAGAATTTCAACGGTGTATTTTCGTTATACCGATAATATGACTATCCCATAGGCCGGTTTGGTTCGCAGCAAAGCGGCTCGGCTTTGACCTTTATCCAAGAATTGTTAAAAATTTCCAATTTAATTCTCAAATTTTGCTCAAACACATTTTGTATTGAACCAGGACGTTTTATTTGTAATGCGAGGTTGAAGTGAAACAAGTTGAGTAGCAGGAATTCATTTTCAATGCGTTAATATTTTAGGTGTTTTGCAACCATTCTTACGAGTTTGCTCTATTTACAGCAGCATATAATACTGAGTGTTGCATTTGTCAAAACATTATATGGTCACCAAACGATTCAAGTAGCACCACAAACAAGCCTACAAACCGGATAATAATTCGTGTTTAGTTATTAGAGAGCTCCCAGACCGTGTGACCGGCGGTGATCAAATGGGTCACGCAAAGAATACGAAGAAATTTGTCGAAAACAAAACATCCCAGATCGTGTGACCAGGGGGGTCAAATGGTGAAGAAATTTATCGAAAAAAACATCCCAGATCGCGTGACCATCAATGGTCAAATGGATAAAACGAAGAAATTGATCGAAAACAAAACATCCCAGATCGTGTGACCAGGGGGGGGTCAAGTGGTGAAGAAATTTATCGACAACATTTATAGTGATCCATAAAATATAGTTGTTGTAGCTCTTTATAAGCGGAAAAAAGATAGCGGAATGCACTAACTTTAAACGTAAAAAGTGCAGAGAACATCCTTTAACGCACAGTTTCAATATATACAACATATTATTATTGGTATATATATATTACAAATGTATATAGTAGAAATATATATTGTTTTAATAAAAATTCCATGATGTATTATATATTTAAAAATTTTGCGACATAATACAGTGATACGTTGACATATAATAAACGAAAAACCTTGTTCAGTGACATCCATTATCATATTATTTTAATAATATATCTTTATAATTGTTTAGTATAGTTGCTACTTGAATGAAGAATACTATATATGTTATTATATATATATATATATATATATTTATATATATATATATATATATATGTTATGGCAGTAATAATAAGTGAATTATAAAGATATAAATGGTTTTTTAGACAATTTCATATTTTCTCATGTTAAAAAATTGACGGCGATACGGAATGTGACTTGAAAAGGAGACTGAAACACAGATAAAAACTAAACTTAGCATGGTTATATGTTAGTATAGATATAATTTCAATGTATCGTAATAATTATTATGATGCAGGTATTGACAGTGGAATAAAACCTAGTATTTTTATGACAAAAATGTGCAGAACGTTTCGTAACGTTAGAGATGAGAATTTCCAGGAAACCGCCTGGCCCAGTTAAAACGTACACCAGTGTTTCAAGCAGAAGAGGATTTAGGTCTGTCCGCACTTGTAGGCGTAAGGTTGAATGACTATAATGCTCATGATCGATGACCAGGATTGCTTTAAGACTTTCCGGGCTCATTTCCCAAATTTTTTTTTATCCTTATCGGCTGTATCTTATATCGAGCATCCCCGGATACCCAATACGTAAGAAATCGGGCTGATTGGAGTAAGATTGCCTCGTTTAGCTGTTAAAAAATCTAACGTTATAACGTACCGCCCCTCAGGTTTACTCCGAATTGCCCGTGCAAAAATGCGTTTTTTGTGTTAAATTCAGTATATTTGCACCTAACCATTTGCAACAAATAAACAATAGTTTAGCTGTATGTTTCGATTTTCGAAAGGGAAAATGCATGAGCCTAGTTAGAAAATTTTCATTTCGGGCATTAAGCCTTATGTGGCGGTCCACTAAATAATTCAACCGTAATTATTGCAGATGTAACTGCGGGTTAATGGACCAACCGAAACTAGCGGGTTCGGCTCATCTTTCAACCCCAGGAATCAGGAGGCCTAGCGATAGGAGTGTCCATGCTGAATTTCGAAATTAATTAAATTAAATCGTTTTATTGGTCAGTGATCAATACTGAAGATCGGCTATAACAAATAATAAACTAGAAATATATTGTATAAATATTTTCCCGTTCTTCTCCACATATCAACTTCCTCTTTGGTATAGTCCTATTTTTTTCTGTGCTCATTTATACTCTTCCAGACAGAGGCACAGTACGTTATCAGAATTGCGTGACCGCTATGCAAAAACTAGGGAACCTGCCATACGAAGGTTCGATCTTGGTCAAAAAGCAAAATCTAAGCCGTATATAGAACTAATTATAAATATATTGTATAAAATATTCTTTGCCGTTCTTTTCAACAAGTTCAACTTTCACTATAGTGTTATCCCAGTTTTTCCTGTGTCTCGTATTTACACTCTTCCAAACAGTACACCACTCCAAATTGGTTGACCGCTATAGAAAAATTGGGGCTGCCCGCGATAGGGTGGTTTGCTCTTGGTCAAAAAGCAGGGAGTGGCGAATTACTTGGAATCCAATCCACACTGTATATGAACACTAATTGTGCTAGCACAATTAACAAATTGTACTTTTGGTTACTGATTAAGAGACACTTTGATCGATATTTAACCCTGTTTTTGTTTTCATACCCTGTTTTTGTCAAACATATATCGTTACACGCCCCCATCAACTAGTATCAAATACAAGAAGAATTGCGAAAAGCAGGTCAGTATGAAAAATTAATCAAGCACAAACAGCTTTCCTGTGATAATTATAATATAACCCATGACTTTTCATCTATTTCAAAAAACAGACCGCTTTAGTAAAATATTAATAAACAATCCGTCGTTTGTTCTAGCAGCAGTGGTTATAGCGTTTTTTTGTTTATTGGTTGTGTCAGATTGCACAATTCTAAATTTTTATGTATAATTTCAATTTGTAAAAATTATTACAGCAATACAGATAAAAAGCGTAACAGTCATAGTAATATATATATATATATTACTAATGTATAAGTAATGTATATATATATATATATATATATATATATATATATATATATATATATATATATATATATATACATATATATTTGAAATAATAGAAAAATGGTACGCTTTTTATATGCACTACCAATTGTGCTAATGACCGTAGCAATTTTTATTGTGTGCCTTGCCTTAGTATTAACTATTAATAAAATAATAATACTAATTGGAGTTCTTTTTTCGTCACTCACTATTCCTTATCTGGTCATTAAGCCACAATATTATGTGATATATATATGTATATGTATGTATTTATTGTATTTGTAGAATTAGCTGTATTGTACTGTGCCTTTTTTGACAATAAACCTAACTCTCGGTGGTTGTTACTGCGATTATCGGAACTGAAAACATGGCAAAATGTGTTAAAAATTGATATAAGGGAATATATATATAAGTCATACTTATAATGAAATTGTCAAAATTTGGTGACATTGGTGGTTATAGACAAAAAGCATACTTAAATATTAATATTTTGTGGGTTTTGGAACGAGGGCGATCTCTCCATGGACAGCTGATACCAGAGAGCTTCTTCCGTAAGACAAGTTGTCCTAGAATCATCTCTTCGCCAACAGGTGATACCAAAACCCTCGTCTATTTCTGTTCGGTAGAAGACATGTCATTTCCTGAACAGAGCATCGCTAATACAATTTTAGGCTTAGTTGCCATTTAATGACACATTTCTTGCATAAAACAGTTTTAACGCTGTCCTAACTCAAACTTGTCACGGTGACAAACAGATGACAAAATGCGCGGGTTAAATTGATTGGTCCAGAAATATCAGACGCGGAGAGGGGCCGGATCTCAATCAATCTTTGGTGAACCATTTGTTCTAGTGGATTTTGCAATGTTCATTTTTTTCAAATTTTTGTTGGTTTAGCTAAGGTCTGATCCTGAAATATCTGACTCAAGGGCCGAACCTTGACACATCCTTTGTGAACGATTTGTTCTAGTGGATTTAACAATTTTTTATTTTTTCTCAATTTTTTTTGTTGGTTTAGCTAAAGTCTGATGCAGAAATATCTGACGCGGAAAGAGGGCCGGACCTCAATGCATTTTTGGTGAACAATTTGTTCTAATGGATTTTGCAAGTTTCATTTTTCGAATTTTGGTTTAAGCTAAGGTCTGATCCAGAAATTGCTGACGCGAAGGGCCGAACCTTGACCCATCCTCATGAAACAATTTGTTCTAGTGGATTTTGTAATTTTGATTTTTTCAAATTTTTGTTGGTTTAGCTAAGGTCTGATTCTGAAATATCTGACGCGAAGGGCCAAACCTTGACCCATCCTTGATGAACAATTTGTTCTATTGGATTTTGCAATTTTCATTTTTTTAATTTTTGTTGGTTTGGCAAAGGTCTGATCCTGAAATATCTGACGCGAAGTGCCGAACCTTGACCCATCTTTGGTGAACATTTGGTTCTATTGGATTTTGCAATTTTCATTTTTTTAAATTTTTGTTGGTTTGGCAAAGGTCTGATCCTGAAATATCTGACGCGAAGGGCCTAACCTTGACCCATCCTTGATGAACAATTTGTTCTATTGGATTTTGCAATTTTCATTTTTTTCATTTTTTTTTGGTTTAGCTAAGGTCTGAATCCTGAAATATTTGACGAGAAGAGCCGAACCTTGACCCATCCTTGGTGAACAATTTGTTCTAGTGGATTTTGTAATTTTCATTTTTTCAAATTTTTGTTGGTTTAGCTAAGGTCTGGATTCTGAAATATCTGACGCGAAGGACCGAACCCTGACCCATCCCTGGTGAACAATTTGTTGTAGTGCAGATTTAGCAATTTTCATTTTTTTTTCAAATTTTTTGTTGGTTTAACTAAGGTCTGATCCTGAAATATCTGACGCGAAGGGCCGAACCTTGACCCATCCTTGATGAACAATTTGTTCTATTGGATTTTGCAATTTTCATTTTTTTAATTTTTTTTTGGTTTAGCTAAGGTCTGATCCTGAAATATCTGACGCGAAGGGCCAAACCTTGACCTCCTTGGTGAACAATTTGTTTTGGTGGATTTTGCAATTTTCATTTTTTTTTAAATTTTTGTTGGTTTAGCTAAGGTCTGATCCTGAAATAACTTACGCGAAGGGCCGAACCATGACCCATCCTTGGTGAACTATTTTGTTCTAGTGCATCTCGCAATTTTCATTTTTTCAAATTTTTGTTGGTTTAGCTAAGGTCTGACCCTGAAATATCTGACGCGAAGGGCCGAACCTTGACCCATCCTTGGTGAACAATTTGTTCTGGTGGATTTTGCAATTTTCATTTTTATCAAATTTTTGTTGGTTTAGCTAAGGTCTGATCCTGAAATATCTGACGCGAAGGGCCGAGCCTTGACCCATCCTTGGTGAACAATTTGCTCTAGTGGATTTTGCAATTTTCATTTTTTTCAAATTTTTGTTGGTTCAGCTAAGGTCTGATCCAGAAATATCTGACGCGAAAAGAGACCGGACCTTGACCCATCCTTCGTGACAATTTCTTCTAGTGGGTTTTATAATTTTCAATTTTTTCAAACTTTTGTTGATCCAGCAAAGATCTGATCCTGAAATGTCTAACGCGAAGAGTGTCCCGACCATCCTTCGTGAACAATTTGTTCTAGTAGATTTAGCAATTTTCATTTTTTCAAATTTTTGTTGGTTTAGCTAAGGTCGATCCTGAAATATCTTACGCGAAGGGCCGAACCTTGACCATCTTTGGTGAACAATTTGTTCTAGTAGATTTTGCAATTTTCATTTTTTCAATTTTTTTTGGTTTAGCTAAGGTCTGATCCTGAAATATCTGACGCGAACGGCCGAATATTGACCCATCCTTGGTGAACAATCTGTTCTAGTGGATTTTTCAATATTCCTTTTTTTCAAATTTTTTTGGTTTAGCTAAGGTCTGATCCTGATATATCTGTACGCGAAGGTCCGAATCTTGACCCATCCTTGGTGAACAATTTGTTCTAGTGGATTTTACAATTTTCCTTTTTTCTCAGATCTTTGTTGGTTTAGCTAAGGTCTGATACTGAAATATCTGACGCGAAGGGCCGAACCTTGACCCATCCTTGGTGAACAATTTGTTCTAGTGGATTTTACAATTTTTCCTTTTTTCTCAGATCTTTGTTAAACTGCTTAGCTAAGGTCTGATACTGAAATATCTGACGCGAAGGGCCGAACCTTGACCCATTCTTGGTGAACAATTTGTTCTAGTGGATTTTGTCCTAATTTTTATTTTTTTCTAAATTTTTTGTTGGTTCAGCTAAGGTCTGATCCTGAAATATCTGACGCGAAGAGTGGCCCGACCATCCTTCGTGAACAATTTGTTCTAGTGGGGTTTGTAATTTTTTTCAAAATTTTTGTCTAATTTTAGCTAAGGTCTCCCGGGCAGTTCCCACATTTCCGATTATATCCGATAGAGATCGGAGATGAATTGTCCAGAGACCTATTGCTTGGGGACTAACTGCTGAATGAACTAACCGAAAGCGAATTGTCACGGAGACGAGTACGTACAAGATAGAGATCGGAGATGAATTGTCCAGAGACCTATTGCTTGGGGACTAACTGCTGAATGAACTAACCGAAAGCGAATTGTCACGGAGACGAGTACGTACAAGATAGAGATCGGAGATGAATTGTCCAGAGACCTATTGCTTGGGGACTAACTGCTGAATGAACTAACCGAAAGCGAATTGTCACGGAGACGAGTACGTACAAGATGTTGCAAAAACTTTTAACTGGAACAATATTTCTGGTATTGAATCAGGCGAAATGATACTATTATAACGGTTCGTCAGTTAAAAAACAGTTTTACATACTTTTAAACATACATGCTGACACTGCTGTATCTTACTGCGGAGGGTGCGGAGCTAGGGGATGGGGTAGAAGGTACCCACACGGGACGAGAAGAGGTTTGTGTACACTCAGAGGTGCCTGAGGCCTCAGGGGTATAGCCTCCTGAACCGCTGCTTCGACATGTATTCTTTAAAATAGTTATTATTACAGTGCTTTTTTAGGCAGATTAAGTTTAGCGTATCCTAAAAGAAAATCTCGGACACATTCAAAAATTTTTTGTGACATTTGTCCTGACCATTTGTTCCTACATCACTGTTGCTATGCGTCATAGTCGGGGTGGGGAACCGAATACCACCGATATAAAGTATTTGTGTGTTAGTATGCGTGATAGGTCAAACCCAGCAATTTTGATATCGAATATTGTCACAGTAGACTAAGTAACATTTGCGTTAACTGCGCTTTTAGCACGTCTTTCGTGTGACTCTCATTTCCAGGGCGCCAGTACACCGATCAAAAAGGGGAGGGGTGGGCGCTACTTCAAAATTGGGACAGAGGGGCCGCCCCAAAGCACTGCGCCGGTGCTCATATTTCAGAATATTATTTGTTTATAAAGTAAGTTAATTACATGATAACTTGTTTCTTATAAGTTAAATCACAGTTAAAAAGTATTTAAAGCTATGCATGGATTAAATTTATCCAATGTCTTAATGTATTCCCAGCATTTTCGGTTTCTAGCCGAGCTTGTCTTTTAAAAGTCAAGACTTGGGTGTCTGTTTCATTCATAGTTTTCCTTAAATATTATAGTCTAGAAATACTGAAATTAGTTTCTACATTTGGCGTTGTACCGAAATAGTTCTTGCGAAATAAATTATATATAAGCGTATTATTGTGGATAAATTTGATAAATTTTGTCTATTAAAATTTAGCTGAACTTGCAAGTTGGTACAAAAATTAGGTGCTGCTTTAAAAAATTGAGCGCACCGTCATAAGCGAAACTTTCTTATATTTTGTTATATTCAGTATTAAAAAGAGTGGCGTGCGATTAGCTCTTGCAGGCCAGTAAAAATACTGTAGAAACAAATAACCCGTTTATCCACTGTAAGCGCGTACTGCGCCTGCCTCTAAGTTCGCAATATTTTACAAACACTTTATAAACAGAATTATTTTTCACATATTTTTCATTTTATCACCATTTTATATTACATGTGCTGGGAATGTCAAGGTGAAAAAATTCAACTATGCGAGGGCAAACGGCGGGAGTAACTTGAATCTCTTAATGTAGCCAAATGTCTCGTCATCAAGTTAGTGACGCGCATGAATGGATTAACGAGATTCCTGCTGTCTCTATCTACAATCTGATGTAACCACGGTGGTGAGGAACGGGCACCGCGAAGTTGGCGGAGAAAGAAGACACTGTTCTACTCTCTGCAATTCATATTAGGAATTAGTGTACAGGAATTCGAAAAACACGAAAACGAAAAATATCTGTAATTTCTTTTCGATAGCAACAAGTCTTACTGCTACGTAACATAGGTACTATATTACGATGCTAGAGACAGGACTACACACACGACATCAGCTTATAACAACCAAGAACACAGCTATTTGGCCTAACCTATATCTAACGAAAACAAACCATTCAAATTATAAAGCTGCAATAAATAAAAGATGCTTGGTAATCAACCTGCAAATAGAAATTTTAAATACACTGCATTCGGTAATAAAACTCAGTCCACCGCCCCCATCGTACGGCACTGTCTGGTTTCTCAATACAAATAAATAAATAAAATAAGCGGAGAAGCTATAAAAATTTTTGATATTATAATATGGTGGACCAAGACCCTAAAATCTGTCTTTAATATGTCCCATTCAAAAATATCAAATTCGTTTTTATATTCGATATTAATAGATAATATACCGGTCGTAGTTAGCTTAAAAGAGATGACCGTCAGTATGGCTTGTTGTACTTTTAACCTCAATATTGATCATGAGTTAACAGCAAAATCGTTTATCGTAGTAATGGCTGACACTAATCTAAAAACTTTAGTTCTATAATACGAAATTTTTATTCCAGGACAGGCCAATACAAATAATATATAACCGTTGGGTATATCCTAGGTAATAGCAACTATTAATAGTTGCTCTGCAGTTGTGTAACCTTTGAGAAAACTATGTAACTGACACAGAAATCTTTAAGATTTTTTAATGGATGAACAAACTAGAAATACGCATGGGCCAGGATATAAAGGGTGATCCAAATACTCTCTTGCAGTCCAGTATTTTTGTGGCGATTTTTTGGGGGTTTTACTGCGAAATACGGGAAGCTAGCGTTACATGTTTTATTTCTGACACGATTATTCCACTTATTGCGGTTAATTTGTTTCAACTGTACCTCCGGATCATTAAGACTCTTCTAGATTATAAAAACTGAAAATATGTAAATATAACGTTTCGAACTATATTTGGGAAGACCGCACTGCAGCTCAACAGACCCGTAATGTAGTAGTAGACACATTTACTAGAACGGTCTGTTGTTAATAAGGACCATTTATTGTTATAGTCGCACTTTCCTGACCGTCCACTGCAGAAGGTACCTGTTTCGACTCCTACCGGCACATGAATTTTTATCTTTGGAGTAGTTTTTGTTTTTCGTCAAATAAATGATATAACTTGCTTGCTCCTAACATATAAAAAACATTATGGCACTAACTGAGGAAAGGTGATTGAAAACCGCACCGTGTCGTTTATTTCTATTGATGTGAATTGATGAATTATGATTTTATATGCCACACGCGCAAGTACGTAGGTTCACAAATATTAACGAGCTGAACCATAAAAGCTTAGAATCAAAAAATAATAGGCTGCAGGCTGAAAATATGACATCAAAAATGTGGAAACCCAGCGGGCCCCTCCGAAACATCTAGTTTGGAGTTTACTCATAGGCGTAGCCCCACACAAATTTGAGATAAACTTATGCTTTGGCTTAGTACATGGCTGGTATCGGGACCTTAGCTTAGGCTAGAAGACTAAGGATTAGGCTTTCTTTATAGAGAAACGGAATGGCATGCGTTATACTGTCGGCCCCTTATGTTGACATGGGCCTTTTTTGCATCTCCCAAGCTGCGCGCTTCCTCAGCACCACGTTTTAGAAGGAAATATCTGCCATCCCCCGTTTTGCAGACGTTTTGATTCAATAATGACTTATCCAATGTAAATGCATTAAGCATATATATCTAAGTAAGCGACATTTCACTGTACTTTACATATATCTACATGAACTAAAACATGTTTACAATATTGGAAACATCCAGCAAACATTTGATCCGATTTCAAAATTAGTGCATGGTTTGTTTCTATCAATGTATTTTTGAAGAGATTAACCGTAATGAAACTAATTGGAAACCAAACCCACTAGCACATAATTGGATTAACAAATTTTTTGGCTAAGTTCTTAGCAGACTCCAATAGTGTACTCACGTTCTATGGCTGATTACTCATAATGCGGTTAATTTGCGATGCTCGGTCACAATATGGACTGTGCTTATGGCACACAGAGATCGTCGAACGATCACCGTGATCCGCCACCCTGTTGAAAATATCTATTTTTCTTTAAAGCTCTAAGATTGGCATATTAGAGTGGATATTACATAATTTCCATGCGTTTGTACAATTGTAAGGCTAGGGTAGATCTTAACAGATTTGAAAATTTAAAAATTGTTATAAATGTCGGTTTCAACGAAATATATGCCGTTGAAATTTTTATTAACTATTACTGCTAAAAGTTTATGAAATATGACACTACGTCAGGCTCCCTTTAGACATCGGCAGTTAGATCTGCCATTTGGAATGCCTCTACCCCCAAGAGTTTTCAGGCCTCAATGGGACCTTCACATAGACCTATAGTATATAAAAACTTAGAAAACTGCACTAGTTTTTCCACGTTTGTATGTGTGACACAAATGAAACTGCGTCCAATGTCGCGAAGGGCGACTCCGCCGTTCACCACCAATTAAGTAGGTTTTGCGGGCCTAATTGCATGAAATATAATCCTACGATCAGGTCCTTTTTAGGCCGAGGCGCCCGCCAAGTGGGGTTTGGGCGGGCGTGCTAAGCACGGTGCGGATAACGGGGTTCTTATATATACCCGCTTAGACTAAGACTTAGGCTTAGGCTTACACACACAAAAGTTTTTGCAATAATCCGACGAAGGAACTTAAAATGATAGGCTAGGGGTTGGGGGAAACTTCATATAATCCATTTATTGTCCCCTAAAATGACAACTGCCAAAACTTGAATATTGTCATGAGCTTCGAATTTCGTGATCGATTGCACGATGAGGTCTGCATGGATATATAAATTGATTATTCCTATGAAACCGTACACTGAAAAATTTACGAAAATACTGAAGACAACAATTTTTAGGAGAACTTTTCTTGCCCACGGACTAAAATTTAATAGCTGCCCAACCCTTACTCCACGAACAGAATTTGTTGCGTAGATAGATATCTCTGCAGTGGGTTGTATTCATCCGGGAATGCAGAGATCACTAGTGGTGCCGCAAATAAATCCCGATCTCTCCGTGGACCGACTCCATGGAAGCTAAACCTTATCCTACAGCATATAATCCCCAATTTATCAGATTTACTGCGTTGTTGATAACCGTGTTTGTGCTACTATGCAATGCTAATTTGATAATTGCGCTTTTTGCGGATTCGTTTGCCGTGATAAAATACGATCGTCAATAACCTAAGTCCTTTGCCACAAGTAACTTTTTCTTACTAAGCAAGATCCAGTGCGGGTATATATAAGAACCCCGTTATCCGCACCGTGCTTAGCACGCCCGCCCAAACCCCACTTGGCGGGCGCCTCGGCCTAAAAAGGACCTGATCGTAGTATTATATTTCATGCAATTAGGCCCGCAAAACCTACTAATTGGTGGTGAACGGCGGAGTCGCCCTTCGCGACATTGGACGCAGTTTCATTTGTGTCACACATACAAACGTGGAAAAACTAGTGCAGTTTTCTAAGTTTTTATATACTATAGGTCTATGTGAAGGTCCCATTGAGGCCTGAAAACTCTTGGGGGTAGAGGCATTCCAAATGGCAGATCTAACTGCCGATGTCTAAAGGGAGCCTGACCGTAGTGTCATATTTCATAAACTTTTAGCAGTAATAGTTAATAAAAATTTCAACGGCATATATTCCGTTGAAACCGACATTTATAACAATTTTTAAATTTTCAAATCTGTTAAGATCTACCCTAGCCTTACAATTGTACAAACGCATGGACGATGTAATATCCACTCTAATATGCCAATCTTAGAGCTTTAAAGAAAAAATAGATATTTTCAACAGGGTGGCGGATCACGGTGATTGTTTGACGATCTCTGTGTGCCATAAGCACAGTCCATATTGTGACCGAGCATCGCAAATTAACCGCATTATGAGTAATCAGCCATAGAACGTGAGTACACTATTGGAGTCTGCTAAGAACTGAGCCAAAAATTTGTTAATCCAATTATGTGCTAGTGGGTTTGGTTTCCAATTAGTTTCATTACGGTTAATCTCTTCAAAAATACATTGATAGAAGCAAACCATGCACTAATTTTGAAATTGGAAACCAATGTTTGCTGGATGTTTCCAATATTGTAAACATGTTTTAGTTCATGTAGATATATGTAAAGTACAGTGAAATGTCGCTTACTTAGATATATATGCTTAATGCATTTACATTGGATAAGTCATTATTGAATCAAAACGTCTGTAAACGGGATGGCACAGATTCCTTCTAAAACGTGGTGCTGAGGAACCGTGCAGCTTGGGAGATGCAAAAAAGGCCCATGTCAACATAAGGGGCCGAAGTATAATGCATGCCATGCCGTTCTCGATATAGTAAGCCTAATCCTTAGTCTTTAGCCTAAGCTAAGGTCCCGATATGAGCCATGTACTAAGCCAAAGCATAAGTTTACCAAATTTGTGTGGGGCTGCGCCTATGAGTAAACTCCAAACTAGATGTTTCGGAGGGGCCGCTGGGTTTCCACAATTTTGATGTCATATTTTCAGCCTGCAGCCTATTATTTTTTGATCTAAGCTTTTATGGTTCAGCTCGTTAATATTTGTGAACCTACGTACTTGCGCGTGTGGCATATAAAATCATAATTTATCAATTCACATCAATAGAATAAACGACACGGTGCGGTTTTCAATCACCTTTCCTCAGTTAGTGCCATAATGTTTTTATATGTTAGGAGCAAGCAAGTTATATCATTTATTTGATGAAAACAAAAACTACTCCAAAGATAAAAATTCATGTGCCGGGAGGAGTTGAACACGTACCTTCTGCAGTGGACGGTCAGGAAAGTGCCACTATAACAATAAATGGTCCTTATTAATAACAGACCGTTCTAGTAAATGTGTCTACCACTACATTACGGGTCTGTTGAGCTGCAGTGCGGCTTCCCAAACATAGTTTGAAACGTTATATTTACATATTTTAGTTTTTATAATCTAGAAGAGTCTTAATGATCCGGAGGTACAGTTGAAACAAATTAACCGCAATAAGTGGAATAATCGTGTCAGAAATAAAACACGTAACGCTAGCTTCCCGGATTTCGCAGTAAAACCCCGAAAAATCGCCACAAAAATACTGGACTTTTGGAAAGAGAATTTGGATCACCCTTTATATCCTGGCCCATGCGTATTTCTAGTTTGTTCATCCATTAAAAAATCTTAAAGATTTCTGTGTCAGTTACATAGTTTTCTCAAAGGTTACACAACTGCAGAGCAACTATTAATAGTTGCTATTACCTAGGATATACCCAACGGTTATATATTATTTGTATTGGCCTGTCCTGGAATAAAAATTTCGTATTATATAGAACTAATTTTTAGATTCATGTTAGCCCGTTACTAGATAAAACGATTTTGCTGTTAACTAATGGTCGATGTTGAGGTTAAAAGTACAACAAGCCATACTGACAGTCATCTCTTTTAAGCTAACTACGACCGGTATATTGTCTGTTAATATCGAATATAAAAAAGAATTTAATATTTGAATGGAACAAATTAAAGACAGATTTTAGGGTCTTGGCCCACCTTATTATAATATCAAAAATTTTTATAGCTTCTCCGCTTATTTTATTTATTTATTTATGGAAAACCAGGGACAGTGCCGTTAGATGGGGGGCAGGTGGACTGGGTTTGTATTTCCCGAATGCAGTGTATTTAAAATTTCTATTTGCAGGTTGATTACCAAGCATCTTTTATTTATTGCAGCTTTATAATTTGAATGGTTTGTTTTGGTTTAGATGTAGGGTTAGGCCAAATAGCTGTGTTCTTGGTTTGTTGTAGCTGATGTGCTACATATGTGTAGTACCTGTCTCTAGCATCGTAATATAGTACCTATGTTACGTGGCAGCTAAGACTTGTTGCTATCGAAAAGAAATTACAGATATTTTTCGTTTTCATGTTTTTAAATTCCATGTACACTAATTCCTAATATAAATTGCAGAGAGTAGAACAGTGTCTTCTTTCTCAGCCAACTTCACGGTGCCCGTTCCTCACCACCGTGGTTACATCCAGATTGTAGATAGAGAACAAGAGAATCTCGTTAATCCATTCATGCGCGTCACTAACTTGATGACAAGAACATTTGGCTACATTAAGAGATACAAGTTACTCCCGCCGTTTGCCTTCGCATAGTTGAACTTTTTCACCTTGACATTCCCAGCACATGTGATCTAAAATGGTGATAAAATGAAAATATGTGAAAAATAATTCTGTTTTGTAAAGTGCTTTTGTAAAATATTTCAAATTTAGAGGCAGGCGCAGTACGTTTACGTGGATAAACGGGTTATTTGTTTCTACAGTATTTTTACTGGCCTGCAAGAGCTAATCGCACGCCACTCTTTTTAATACTGAATATAACAAAATATTAAGAAAGGTTTTCGCTTATGACGGTGCGCTCAATTTTTTAAAGCAGCACCTAATTTTTGCTCCACCAACTTGCAAGTTTCAGCTAAATTTTAATAGACAAAATTTATCAATTTGTTACAAATAATACGCTTATATATAATTTATTTCGCAAGAACTATTTCGGTACAACGCCAAATGTAGAAACTAATTTCAGTATTTCTAGACTATAATATTTAAGGAAAACTATGAATGAAACAGACACCCAAGTCTTGACTTTTAAAAGACAAGCTCGGCTAGAAACCGAAAATGCTGGGAATACATTAAGACATTGGATAAATTTAATCCATGCATAGCTTTAAATACTTTTTAACTGTGATTTAACTTATAAGAAACAAGTTATCATGTAATTAACTTACTTTATAAACAAATAATATTCTGAACTATGAGCACCGGCGCAGTGCTTTGGGGCGGCCCCTCAATCACAATATTGAAGTAGCGCCCACCCCTCCCCTTTTTGATCGGTGTACCGGCGCCCTGGAAATGAGAGTCACACGAAAGACGTGCTAAAAGCGCAGTTAACGCAAATGTTACTTAGTCTACTGTGACAATATTCGATATCAAAATTGCTGGGTTTGACCTATCACGCATACTAACACACAAATACTTTATATCGGTGGTATTCGGTTCCCCACCCCGACTATGACGCATAGCAACAGTGATGTAGGAACAAATGGTCAGGACGAATGTCACAAAAAATTTTTGAATGTGTCCGAGATTTTCTTTTAGGATACGCTAAACTTAATCTGCCTAAAAAAGCACTGTAATAATAACTATTTTAAAGAATACATGTCGAAGCAGCGGTTCAGGAGGCTATACCCCTGAGGCCTCAGGCACCTCTGAGTGTACACAAACCTCTTCTCGTCCCGTGTGGGTACCTTCTACCCCATCCCCTAGCTCCGCACCCTCCGCAGTAAGATACAGCAGTGTCAGCATGTATGTTTAAAAGTATGTAAAACTGTTTTTTAACTGACGAACCGTTATAATAGTATCATTTCGCCTGATTCAATACCAGAAATATTGTTCCAGTTAAAAGTTTTTGCAACATCTTGTACGTACTCGTCTCCGTGACAATTCGCTTTCGGTTAGTTCATTCAGCAGTTAGTCCCCAAGCAATAGGTCTCTGGACAATTCATCTCCGATCTCTATCTTGTACGTACTCGTCTCCGTGACAATTCGCTTTCGGTTAGTTCATTCAGCAGTTAGTCCCCAAGCAATAGGTCTCTGGACAATTCATCTCCGATCTCTATCTTGTACGTACTCGTCTCCGTGACAATTCGCTTTCGGTTAGTTCATTCAGCAGTTAGTCCCCAAGCAATAGGTCTCTGGACAATTCATCTCCGATCTCTATCGGATATAATCGGAAATGTGGGAACTGCCCGGGAGACCTTAGCTAAACCAACAAAAATTTTGAAAAAAAATTACAAACCCCACTAGAACAAATTGTTCACGAAGGATGGTCGGGCCACTCTTCGCGTCAGATATTTCAGGATCAGACCTTAGCTGAACCAACAAAAATTTAGAAAAAAATAAAAATTACAAAATCCACTAGAACAAATTGTTCACCAAGAATGGGTCAAGGTTCGGCCCTTCGCGTCAGATATTTCAGTATCAGACCTTAGCTAAACCAACAAAGATCTGAGAAAAAAGGAAAATTGTAAAATCCACTAGAACAAATTGTTCACCAAGGATGGGTCAAGGTTCGGCCCTTCGCGTCAGATATTTCAGTATCAGACCTTAGCTAAACCAACAAAGATCTGAGAAAAAAGGAAAATTGTAAAATCCACTAGAACAAATTGTTCACCAAGGATGGGTCAAGATTCGGCCCTTCGCGTCAGATATTTCAGGATCAGACCTTAGCTAAACCAAAAAAATTTGAAAAAAAGGAATATTGAAAAATCCACTAGAACAGATTGTTCACCAAGGATGGGTCAATATTCGGCCGTTCGCGTCAGATATTTCAGGATCAGACCTTAGCTAAACCAAAAAAAATTGAAAAAATGAAAATTGCAAAATCTACTAGAACAAATTGTTCACCAAAGATGGTCAAGGTTCGGCCCTTCGCGTAAGATATTTCAGGATCGACCTTAGCTAAACCAACAAAAATTTGAAAAAATGAAAATTGCTAAATCTACTAGAACAAATTGTTCACGAAGGATGGTCGGGACACTCTTCGCGTTAGACATTTCAGGATCAGATCTTTGCTGGATCAACAAAAGTTTGAAAAAATTGAAAATTATAAAACCCACTAGAAGAAATTGTCACGAAGGATGGGTCAAGGTCCGGTCTCTTTTCGCGTCAGATATTTCTGGATCAGACCTTAGCTGAACCAACAAAAATTTGAAAAAAATGAAAATTGCAAAATCCACTAGAGCAAATTGTTCACCAAGGATGGGTCAAGGCTCGGCCCTTCGCGTCAGATATTTCAGGATCAGACCTTAGCTAAACCAACAAAAATTTGATAAAAATGAAAATTGCAAAATCCACCAGAACAAATTGTTCACCAAGGATGGGTCAAGGTTCGGCCCTTCGCGTCAGATATTTCAGGGTCAGACCTTAGCTAAACCAACAAAAATTTGAAAAAATGAAAATTGCGAGATGCACTAGAACAAATTGTTCACCAAGGATGGGTCAAGGTTCGGCCCTTCGCGTCAGATATTTCAGGATCAGACCTTAGCTAAACCAACAAAAATTTAAAAAAAAATGAAAATTGCAAAATCCACCAAAACAAATTGTTCACCAAGGATGGGTCAAGGTTCGGCCCTTCGCGTCAGATATTTCAGGATCAGACCTTAGCTAAACCAAAAAAAAATTAAAAAAATGAAAATTGCAAAATCCAATAGAACAAATTGTTCATCAAGGATGGGTCAAGGTTCGGCCCTTCGCGTCAGATATTTCAGGATCAGACCTTAGTTAAACCAACAAAAAATTTGAAAAAAAAATGAAAATTGCTAAATCCACTACAACAAATTGTTCACCAGGGATGGGTCAGGGTTCGGTCCTTCGCGTCAGATATTTCAGAATCAGACCTTAGCTAAACCAACAAAAATTTGAAAAAATGAAAATTACAAAATCCACTAGAACAAATTGTTCACCAAGGATGGGTCAAGGTTCGGCTCTTCTCGTCAAATATTTCAGGATCAGACCTTAGCTAAACCAAAAAAAATGAAAAAAATGAAAATTGCAAAATCCAATAGAACAAATTGTTCATCAAGGATGGGTCAAGGTTCGGCCCTTCGCGTCAGATATTTCAGGATCAGACCTTTGCCAAACCAACAAAAATTTAAAAAAATGAAAATTGCAAAATCCAATAGAACCAATTGTTCACCAAAGATGGGTCAAGGTTCGGCCCTTCGCGTCAGATATTTCAGGATCAGACCTTTGCCAAACCAACAAAAATTTAAAAAAATGAAAATTGCAAAATCCAATAGAACAAATCGTTCACAAGGGATGGGTCAAGGTTCGGCCCTTCGCGTCAGATATTTCAGAATCAGACCTTAGCTAAACCAACAAAAATTTGAAAAAATCAAAATTACAAAATCCACTAGAACAAATTGTTCACCAAGGATGGGTCAAGGTTCGGCCCTTCGCGTCAGCAATTTCTGGATCAGACCTTAGCTAAACCAACAAAAATTTGAAAAAATGAAACTTGCAAAATCCATTAGAACAAATTGTTCACCAAAAATGCATTGAGGTCCGGCCCCTTTCCGCGTCAGATATTTCTGCATCAGACTTTAGCTAAACCAACAAAAAAAATTGAGAAAAAATAAAAATTGTTAAATCCACTAGAACAAATCGTTCACAAAGGATGTGTCAAGGTTCGGCCCTTGGAGTCAGATATTTCAGGATCAGACCTTAGCTAAACCAACAAAAATTTGAAAAAAATGAACATTGCAAAATCCACTAGAACAAATGGTTCACCAAAGATTGATTGAGATCCGGCCCCTCTCCGCGTCTGATATTTCTGGACCAATCAATTTAACCCGCGCATTTCGTCATCTGTTTGTCACCGTGAGAGTTCGAGTTAGGACAGCGTTAAAACTGTTTTATGCAAGAAATGTGTCATTAAATGGCAACTAAGCCTAAAATTGTATTAGCGATGCTCTGTTCAGGAAATGACATGTCTTCTACCGAACAGAAATAGACGAATTTTTTGGATCACCTGTTGGCGAAGAATAGTTATTCTAGGACAACTTGTCTTACGGAAGAAGCTCTCTGGTATCAGCTGTCCATGGAGAGATCGCCCTCGTTCCAAAACCCACAAAATATTAATATTTAAGTATGCTTTTTGTCTATAACCACCAATGTCACCAAATTTTGACAATTTCATTATAAGTATGACTTATATATATATTCCCTTATATCAATTTTTAACACATTTTGCCATGTTTTCAGTTCCGATAATCGCAGTAACAACCACCGAGAGTTAGGTTTATTGTCAAAAAAGGCACAGTACAATACAGCTAATTCTACAAATACAATAAATACATACATATACATATATATATCACATAATATTGTGGCTTAATGACCAGATAGGGAATAGTGAGTGACGAAAAAAGAACTCCAATTAGTATTATTATTTTATTAATAGTTAATACTAAGGCAAGGCACACAATAAAAATTGCTACGGTCATTAGCACAATTGGTAGTGCATATAAAAAGCGTACCATTTTTCTATTATTTCAAATATATATGTATATATATATATATATTTATATATATATATATATATATATATATATATATATATATATATATATACATTACTAATACATTAGTAATACATATATATATATATATTACTAATGACTGTTACGCTTTTTATCTGTATTGCTGTAATAATTTTTACAAATTGAAATTATACATAAAAATTTAGAATTGTGCAATCTGACACAACCAATAAACAAAAAAACGCTATAACCACTGCTGCTAGAACAAACGACGGATTGTTTATTAATATTTTACTAAGCGGTCTGTTTTTTGAAATAGATGAAAGCTCATGGGTTATATTATAATTATCACAGGAAAGTTGTTTGTGTGATTAATTTTTCATACTGACCTGTTTTGGTATTTCTGGATTGAATACGAGTTGATGGGCGTGTAACGATATATGTTTGACAAAAACAGTGGTATGAAAACAAAAACAGGGTTAAATATCGATCAAGAAATTCTTAATCAGTAACCAAGTATTTGTTAATTGTGCTAGCACAATTAGTTCTATATACAGTGTGGATTGGATTCCAAGTAATTCGCCAACTCCCCTGCTTTTCGACCAAGAGCAAACCACCCTATCGCGGGCACCCCAATTTTTCTATAGCGGTCAACCAATTTGGAGTGGTGTACTGTTTGGAAGAGTGTAAATACGAGACACAGGAAAAACTGGGATAACACTATAGTGAAAGTTGAACTTGTTGAAAAGAACGGGAAGATATTTTTATACAATATATTTATAATTAGTTCTATATACGGCTTAGATTTTGCTTTTCGACCAAGATCGAACCTTCGTATGGCAGGTTCCCTAGTTTTTGCATAGCGGTCACTCAATTCTGAGTAATGTACTGTGCCTCTGTCTGGAAGAGTATAGAAATGAGCACAGAAAAAAATAGGACTATACCAAAGAGGAAGTTGATATGTGGAGAAGAACGGGAAAATATTTATACAATATATTTCTAGTTTATTATTTGTTATAGCCGATCTTCAGTATTGATCACTGACCAATAAAACGATTTAATTTAATTAATTTCGAAATTCAGCATGGACACTCCTACGCGAGGCCTCCTGATTCCTGGGTTGAAAGATGAGCCGAACCCGCTAGTTTCGGTTGGTCCATTAACCCGCAGTTACATCTGCAATAATTACGGTTGAATTATTTAGTGGACCGCCACATAGTGCTAATGCCCGAACTAAAATTTTCTAACTAGGCTCATGCATTTTCCCTTTCGAAAATCGAAACATACAGCTAAACTATTGATCTGTTGTAACCGCCTACGTATATATACTGAATTTAACACAAAAAACGCATTTTCGCACGGACCCAAGTAACCCTGAGGGGCGGTACGTTATAACGTTAGAAAAAAGAACAGCTTAGAGCTAAGGGTACTGTTAGGAGCCCCCCGACTTAGGCTTACGTATCGGGTATTGGCACGCTCGATATAAGATACAGCCGATATAAGGATACAAAAACAAACATGAAATAAGCCCGGAAAGTCTTAAAACAATCCTGGTCATCGATCACTAGTATTAGTCATTCAACCTTACGCCTACAAGTGCGGACAGACCTAAATTCTTCGGCCCAACACTGGTGTAGGGCTGAACTGGGCCAGGCGGTTTCCCGAAATTCTCATCTCTAACGTTACGAGAACGTCTTTGCACATGTGTCATAAAAATACTAGGTTCTATTCCACTGTCAATACCTGCATCATAATAATTATTACGATACATCAAACTTGACATCAGTATATGAACATAGAACCACGTTAAATGTTTCTCAGTTTCTAATTGCGTTTCATTTCTTCTTTTCAAGTTATATTCCATTTTGTATTGCCGTCAATTTTTTAACATAGAGAAAATATGAAATTGTCTAAAAAACCATTTATATCTTTATAATTCACTTATTATTACTGCCATAACATATATATATAAAATATATATATAAATATATATATATATATAATAACATATATAGTATTCTTCATTCAAGTAGCAACTATACTAAACAATTATAAAGATATATTATTAAAATAATATGATAATGGATGTCACTGAACAAGGTTTTTCGTTTATTATATGTCAACGTATCACTGTATTATGTCGCAAAATTTTTAAATATATAATACATCATGGAATTTTTATTAAAACAATATATATTTCTACTATATACATTTGTAATATATATATACCAATAATAATATGTTGTATATATTGAAACTGTGCGTTAAAGGATGTTCTCTGCACTTTTTACGTTTAAAGTTAGTGCATTCCGCTATCTTTTTTCCGCTTATAAAGAGCTACAACAACTATATTTTATGGATCACTATAAATGTTGTCGATAAATTTCTTCACCACTTGACCCCCCCTGGTCACACGATCTGGGATGTTTTGTTTTCGATCAATTTCTTCGTTTTATCCATTTGACCATTGCTGGTCACACGATCTGGGATGTTTTTTTCGATAAATTTCTTCACCATTTGACCCCCCTGGTCACACGATCTGGGATGTTTTGTTTTCGACAAATTTCTTCGTATTCTTTGCGTGACCCATTTGATCACCGCCGGTCACACGGTCTGGGAGCTCTCTAATAACTAAACACGAATTATTATCCGGTTTGTAGGCTTGTTTGTGGTGCTACTTGAATCGTTTGGTGACCATATAATGTTTTGACAAATGCAACACTCAGTATTATATGCTGCTGTAAATAGAGCAAACTCGTAAGAATGGTTGCAAAACACCTAAAATATTAACGCATTGAAAATGAATTCCTGCTACTCAACTTGTTTCACTTCAACCTCGCATTACAAATAAAACGTCCTGGTTCAATACAAAATGTGTTTGAGCAAAATTTGAGAATTAAATTGGAAATTTTTAACAATTCTTTGGGATGGAGGTCAAGGAAGCCGAGCCGCTTGCTCCGAACCAAACCCGCCTACTGGGATAGTCATATTTATTGGGATAACGAAATTTGCGCCCGTTGAAATTTCTTCAAACCTCTGGCTTAGTGGCCCTGGCTACGAACCAGGATGGTGACAGATATTTCAAAGAGTACTTACCGTACACTACTCATATCATTCGTTAAAGTATTGTATAAACCTAAAAGACGCTATAAAAACTTAGTCACGAAAATTTAAAACACAAAAATTAGTTTAATAGGTATTTTAGTAATTATACTGCCTTACATTTGGTTTTTCCTTATATACTGAATTTTTTTGCTGTTTCTAATTACTTCTTAAAATTAGGGTTGCTTAGATTTGTCAACACCGATAACATATTATCATCCGCATTTTCAATAGAACAAAATCTTACAGAATTCATTTGATATCCAGCTATTTTGACCTAAATAAATTCAAAACAAATAAATTCCAAAAATGCTGCTTTTCGAATACACATTCGCTCGCAGTTTTCCAATTCCTTGTTTTCATGTTTTCAAATATTTCGTAATCCGCTTCATCATTTCAATGGTATACCACTGGATAACCATGCTTCACAACAAACAGACGTACACCAGATCAACTAATACAAAGGTTAAATTCTATGCCGAAATATTACAGTTTTCGTTCGATGATTAATTATTCCCATTTGGATTTTCTTATAAAAGAAAATTGTCGTCCAAAACCAGCTGACAAAGCCACAATTCCATGCGTTCGGCTTTGCTGCGACCTAGGCGACCTAACTGGATATCTTCTTGAAATTTCTGATAGAGTTTCATTCATAGATGCAACGAAAATGATATTTTATTATATTCATTCGTCATTTATTATACCAGCACGATGCTCGAAGTTCCAGGGGATTGCGGATTCTTCGGGGGGGGGGGGAGAAGGCTTCCTTTGGACCACGGTTCGAATGAGCTATCTTGCATCAAAATCCGCCCAACCGTTATCGGTGATCCAGGTGCGACAGACACACAGAGACAGGACCTCCTCAAACCCCTCCAAAACCGAAATTGAAAATTCTCGTTCCACTCGAATTCAATTAATATTCTTTCATCTCGCTTATATATTGCAGTGACTAAAGCTGAACAGGATATGTTTTTGCAATTATAGCTTGGTTTCCATAGAAAATTACCAAAAAACTGTTCAACAGTGTGTTTACTGCATTTATATTGCTGCACTATACGATATGTCTCAATAATTTAGCGTCCAATTTACTGTTTTCAAATATATAGATATGGTAAATACAACAAAAGCCACACAACGCAACTCATTGTTTTGTCATGTGCTTTTCGAACTTCAGAGCTCGTGCTCCATTAAACTTAATTGATTTTTAATTCACAATGAAAACTATTGAGGCTACATGTGTTTTTCTTTCAACTCAGCTGGTTCCAGTTTGTTGTCGTCGGTTCGGAGTTGGTTGTAAATCATCATACGTTTTGCGGAGACTTAAGATATAGCATTCAGGTAATTGACAGCAAGATGCTGTGTTTAATCTGAGACCTGGACATTTCAACCGCGCCACTTACGCTGCGTATAATTTAACACAATAGTATTATGGCAAATAATCGAAAAACGCAATGGTATCGGAATGATTTGTGAATATGACACCAAAAGTGACACTGTGACAATCAATAGACACTGGTTCTCCGGTTGACATTGTGTACCTTGATTTCACCCTCGCATTTGACCCTGTCTCACATACAACCCCTTGCTTAAATTACCTTTGTACGGTATTAAAGGAAACATAAATAGCTACCCGCCTTTTTCTCAAAACATAATTTTTGTGTTAAGGTTAACAACATTTTTCAGATCCGCAGGAGATGTCTGGCGTTCCACAGGGCATAGTTTTGGGTACACTTTTTCTGTTGTATATAAGTGATATTGTTAATTGTGTTGAAAATATGTGTTATGAACTTTTTGCTGATGATATTAATCAGTATGCTAAACAAGTCTCTGGTGATAGCAGATTTTCACGATCATGTCTTCAGACAGCTTTAGACTACATTTTCCGTACTCTAACTCATGGCATCTGAAAATTTCAATTCGTAAATGTAGTGTTTTACATCTTGGTTCAACAAACCCAAAGCACGATTATTATACAGATAAAATTCCTATCTCACACACAAGCTAATGTCGAGACCTAGGGGTAACCATTAGAAGCGATATGAAAGTTTGGAACCCAAATAGGGCCAAGGCCAAGGCACACCGTGCTGTTAACATCATAGAGGCCAAGGCAAACCGTGCTGTTAACATCATAGAGGCCAAGGCACACCGTGCTGTTAACATCATAGTGGCCAAGGCACATCGTGCTGTTAATATATTGTTCCGTAATACTATCACATGCCATACTAACGCAATGGTTCTTGCGTTCATTACATACGTGCGATTTATTTTTGATTACTCATCTGAAATGTGGTCATCATACTAGGTCTCCGACATAGACAAGCTTGAAAGAATGTAATGCTACTTTACCCATAGGCTTTTTGCTCGTGCTCGTCTTAAGCCGACTTCGTATTAAAATCGGTTAGTTCGTCTTCATTTAGTATCGCTAGAGCTTCGTAGACTAAAGACAGTCTTGATTCTTGCATTCAAATACTTAAATTCATAGGTGAATTTTAGCAATATGTTCAGGTTCTCTAGCAATCTACAAAGGCGCGGTCATAGTAAAAAAACTAAATAAATATTAGTTTAGGAAAAATGTTTACAATTATAGTTTTACTAACGTAGTAGTTGACAGTTGGAATTCACTTCCTAGACATGTTGATGAAGAACCGTTGAACCTACCGGAAAATTCAAAAATCTTCAATCAGTGTCTTGAAAAGGTAGACTTGAGAACAAATTCCTTAGTTTCGCAAGAACTTTATAACCTAGTAAAGACTAATTGCACATAAGTTTAGGACAAATATTTGCACCTATAGTGTTACTAACGTAGTAGTTGATAGTTGGAATTCGCTTCCCAGCCATGTTGATTGAGAACTGTTGAGCCTACCGGAAATTTCAAAAATCTTCAATCAGTGCCTTGACAAGGTAAACTTGAGAACAAATTCCTTAGTTTCGCAAGAACTTTATAACATAGTAAAAACTAATTGCACATAAGTTTAGGACAAATATTTACAGCTATAGTTTTAAATAACGTAGTAGTTCACAATTGGAAATAACTTCCCAGCCACGTTGATGGAGAACCGTTGAACCTACCGCAAAACTCAAAAATCTTCAATCAGTGCCTTGACAAGGTAGACTTGAGAAGAAATTCCTTAGTTTCGCAAGAACTTTATAACATAGTAAAAACTAATTGCACATACGTTTAGGACAAATATTTACAGCTATAGTTTTAGTTGAGCCTACCGGAAAATTCAAAAATCTTCAATCAGTGCCTTGACAAGGTAAACTTGAGAACAAATTCCTTAGTTTCGCAAGAACTTTATAACATAGTAAAAACTAATTGCACATAAGTTTAGGACAAATATTTACAGCTATAGTTTTACTAACGTAGTAGTTGACGATTGGAATTAACTTCCCAGCCACGTTGATGGAGAACCGTTGAACCTACCGGAAAATTCAAAAATCTTCAATCAGTGCCTTGACAAGGTAGACTTGGAACAAATTCCTTAGTTTTGCAAGAACTTTATAACATAGTAAAAACTAATTGCACATAAGTTTAAGTTTAGGACAAATATTTGCAGGTATAGTTTTACTAACGTAGTAGTTGACAGTTGGATTTCACTTCCCAGCCATGTTGATGGAGAACCGTTGAACCTACCGGAAAATTCTAAAATCTTCACTCAGTGCCTTGACAAGGTAGACTTGAGAACAAATTCCTTAGTTTCGCAAGAACTTTATAACATAGTAAAAACTAATTGCACATAAGTTTCGGACAAATACTTACAGATATAGTTTTACTGACGTAGTAGTTGACAGTTGGAATTCACTTTCCAGCCATGTTAATGGAGAACCGTCGAACCTAGCGGAAAATTCAAAAATCTTCAATCAGTGCCTTGACAAGGTAGACTTGAGAACAAATTCCTTAGTTTCGCAAGAACTTTATAACCTAGTAAAGACTAATTGCACATACGTTTAGGACAAATATTTACAGCTATAGAGTTACTAACGTAGTAGTTGACAGTTGGAATTCGCTTCCCAGCCATGTTGATTGAGAACCGTTGAACCTACCGGAAAATTCAAAAATCTTCAATCAGTGCCTTGACAAGGTAAACTTGAGAACAAATTCCTTAGTTTCGCAAGAACTTTATAACATAGTACAAACTAATTGCACATAAGTTTAGGACAAATATTTACAGCTATAGTTTTACTAACGTAGTAGTTGACAGTTGGAATTAACTTCCCAGCCACGTTGATGGAGAACCGTTGAACCTACCGGACAATTCAAAAATCTTCACGCAGTGCCTTGACAAGGTAGACTTGAGAACAAATTTCTTAGTTTCGCAAGAACTTTATAATATAGTAAAAACTAATTGTACATAAGTTTAGGACAAATATTTACAGCTATAGTTTTACTAACGTAGTAGTTGACAGTTGGAATTCACTTCCCAGCCATGTTGATGGAGAACCGTTGAACCTAGCGGAAAATTCAAAAATCTTCAATCAGTGCCTTGACAAGGTAGCCTTGAGAACAAATTCCTTAGTTTCGCAAGAACCTTATAACATAGTAAAAACTAACTGTACATAAGTTTAGGACAAATATTTACAGGTATAGTTTTACTAACGTAGTAGTAGACAGTTGGAATTCACTTCCCAGCCATGTTGTTGGAGAACCGGTGAACCTAACGGAAAGTTCAAAAATCTTCAAGCAGCGCCTTGACAAAATAGACTTGAGCAAATTCCTTAGTTTATTAATAATGTAATTTATTCATTGTTCCAATTGGCTATACTTCAGTTTCTTATTGACTGAAAATATGCTTTATTACCTTAAAATATGTTAGTAAACGTCTTGCGTTGAGTTGAGTTGAAGCGTGATGTGTATTACGTTTGAAATGTCTGCAGCCGAATTGTTCACCACCTAACTGCTCAGGCGCATAGGCATAACCGCCGCGAGGGGGTCATGGGCACCGACGTCCCTCCCCTAGTTTTAAGCCTTAGGGTTCCGGGCTCTCTTCCCCATTTTGTGTTGACATATAACACTTATATTAACAATAATTTATTTGCACACGTAATGTAATGGTAAAATTATTTCTGTCTTGACCGTTATTTTTAAAAAATCAGGAACGGATAAAGATACTCTCATGAAGTGTTTTACGTACAATCATGGCAATAACCACTTGGGAAGAGAGTCCAGACTCCAGTATTTAGACTACGGATTTAAATGTGCTGTTCAAACCTGCATTTTGTCAATGCGCTACCAAGTTTCTTTTGCACATTTATACCATCCCTCAACCGGACCCCCATATTTCTACTAATGGTCAATTGATTATTTGTTCGGATCCCCCACCTCACTTTTAATCTCGCGGTTACGACCCTGCTCAGGCCTAAACGTCCCTGTTTAAATATCAGTCATTCGTTCTATCCAGGTATTTTTATGTCATTTTTGGCGTTTCGGCCTTTATTACACACCGATGGCTGGAGGAAAATGCCTGTAATATGCATAAATTATTTTGGGTCCACAAATTGTTTTTATAAATTAATTCGACGTGGCAGGTACCTCTTATTTGTGGCCATGTGCATTGACGTTAAGGTTGCACGTCGAAATTTTCCGCAACAGCCTCACTGTCCATCATAGAGAAATTAACTTGATGTTTATAATCACATCTATAATTGGGATTTCGACGCTTGGACGCCTTAAATATAAATATTGTTTTAACTCAGTAATAATATTCCAAAATAGAATAAATTTTTTACCATTACTATATGCCTTTACTCCGTCTTTCTATGTCTTCGTAATACCCTAATTTATTCACAGTTGCCTTATTGGTAGTTGAATCGTGACTACTTGTATGAGAAATAAAAGTATCCAAATAAAACAGTTTTCTGAAACCTGATTTCTACCTGGCGCTACAACCCAATTAACGGCGTAATTCAGGGATTAGCATCCAGCAGGATATGCGTGGGTTCCGTGTACCCATCTGTGTCCTAAACGATATGAGAAAACTGACGTATACATTTATGTGCCTGTGCCCACCTAGCAAATTCAGTGCCCTCGTGGAGAAGCTGTGGCACACCGCTAAAACGATATTGATAATTACAAAATTTGACCTGTTGCCAATTGATGCCAATAAAACAAACTTCTGAGCAAATTACTTTCACAATATAACTTAAATAATACAGTTATAACGTTTTATGATCCATAAATTTCAAAAAAGTTTTTTTAATTTAATGTTTCACATTCCAATTTTAAAACTTCGTTTTCTTGACGATAATAGTACAGAAAGATCTGACAATAGGTTCTTAGCAAACAATCCACAAAACTTAATAGTACAGCATTTATGTACCAAACAGATAAAATCCTAATATTTGATTGATTTAATCAAACCTAGCTTTATTTAATAAACATTACGGCGGAGTAGTCGTTACTGGATGGCGTATTACATCCTACTCCTTGCAAAATTTCGACCAATCGTAGCCGGTCCGGTGTAATTGGGTGTAAGCAAGCTCAATGTAAAGTATACAGGCGACATACAGATTACAATCGCATATATGAATTGAGACTGAAAACAAATTATTAAAAGGAAACCAAGATTATCGAACTGGGTACTAATCATTCGGTTTTTGGCTGAGCTGAGAAGGGACCGACAATTTTCAGCCTTACCCCTTTCGTTGGAATCGAGGTCGGCCCAACCCGATATGCATCATTTCGGCCAGGCCCATTACCGGACCGTTTCGTAATCGGGTGTCGGCCGAACCCACCCGCGGGCCGGGCTGGTCCGAGCCGGGCCGGCACGCGGACCGAGATTGTCACCTCTGTTGTATACTACTGCTGCTTATAGTGGATGCTCAGCGATGAACATCCGCTGGCTATAGCGCTGTCTCCACATCATCATCAAATTAGTAACTGGATCCCTAAGCTGTTCCGCTGTCATTCATAGCAGCCAATTTGTCAAAAATTTGCTGTCCCGCACACGGCAGTTGTTTATCGTTTACTTTGTAAAATTTCACTGAGTTTGCTAGATAATATATGCTATTTTCATTTTAGGTCATTATATATACTTTTCTTTTAGTAACATAAAATACACTTGTGACTACAACAAGGGTAAATCAAAGATAACACTGTTTCCGTTTTCCTAAGAACGATTCTGAAGAGTTTTAATTCAAGCGAACTGTCGTATCTCCGGCTAACTTTTGAAACGAAGGGAACGCGGGAGGTAACAAATGAAGTTTATTGAAGTAAAACAAACGGAATAAAGTTATTGAATGGAAATCGATAACTACATGAACACAATGAAACACGAACAAAACAACTGCGACGACCTAACAGTGAGCAACACGATTATATATAAATGTCTCGGATCATACGAGAACATTCATGATAATTAGAACAGTAGTTTCTAGACTTTTCGGAACGTTCTACAATGTTCTATTGTTTTTTTTTCAGAATCCAGAATATTTGTAACACTTCTGGAAAGTTCGAGAATGTTCTTTTGTTACTCTTCATAACACGAACCTTACGCAGAGAAAACACTGCTGTTTGGAATCCACCCGAGACAATGTTCGTGATAGAAAACACTGCTGTTTGGAATCCACCCGAGAGGTGTGTTTTTCAATGTTTGTGATCGAAAACACTGCTGTTTGGAATCCACCCGAGACAATGTTCGTGATAGAAAACACTGCTGTTTGGAATCCACCCGAGACAATGTTTGTGATCGAAAACACTGCTGTTTGGAATCCACCCGAGACAATGTTTGTGATCGAAAACACTGCTGTTTGGAATCCACCCGAGACAATGTTCGGGAGAAAAACACGCTGTTTGGTATCCACCCGAGACAATGTTCGTGATAGAAAACACTGCTGCTTGGAATCCACAGTGAGTGCTTGTTTGGATTCTGCGAGACAATGTTTGGTGAGTGTTTTTGTTGGCGCTGGTGTTCGAAAACACTGCTGTTTGGAATCCACCCGAGACAATGTTTGTGATCGAAAACACTGCTGTTTGGAATCCACCCGAGACAATGTTTGTGATCGAAAACACTGCTGTTTGGAATCCACCCGAGACAATGTTCGTGATAGAAAACACTGCTGTTTGGAATCCACCCGAGACAATGTTCGTGATAGAAAACACTGCTGTTTGGAATCCACCCGAGACAATGTTTGTGATCGAAAACACTGCTGTTTGGAATCCACCCGAGACAATGTTCGTGATAGAAAACACTGCTGTTTGGAATCCACCCGAGACAATGTTTGTGATCGAAAACACTGCTGTTTGGAATCCACCCGAGACAATGTTTGTGATAGAAAACACTGCTGTTTGGAATCCACCCGAGACAATGTTTGTGATCCCCCGACAATGTCTATCAACATCTGCTGTTTGGAATCCGACCCGGGACAATGTTTGTGATCGAAAACACTGCTGTTTGGAATCGACCCGGGACAATGTTTGTGATCGAAAACACTGCTGTTTGGATTCCGACTCGAGGCAATGTCTGTGATCGAAAACACTGCTGTTTGGAATCCACCCGAGACAATGTTTGTGATCCAAAACACTGCTGTTTGAAATCCGATTCATGCGGCACAATGTCTGTGATCGAAAACACTGCTGTTTGGAATCCACCCGAGACAATGTTTGTGATAGAAAACACTGCTGTTTGGAACCAATGTTTGCGTCACATCGGCCGTTCTGAATCCGATTCGGGACAATGTCTGTGATCGAAAACACTGCTGTTTGGAATCCACCCAGGACAATGTTTGTGATCGAAAACACTGCTGTTTGGAATCCGATTCGGGACAATGTCTGTGATCGAAAACACTGCTGTTTGGAATCCACCCGAGACAATGTTTGTGATAGAAAACACTGCTGTTTGGAATCCGATTCGGGTCAATGTCTGTGATCGAAAACACTGCTGTTTGGAATCCACCCAGAAAATAAAATTCGTGATCAACATGCTGTTCTGTATCGATCTGAGACAATGTTCGTGATAGAAAACACTGCTGTTTGGAGTCTGAACCGGGATAATGTTTGTGATCGAAAACACTGCTGTTTGGAATCCACCCGAGACAATGTTTGTGATCGAAAACACTGCTGTTTGGAATCCACCCGAGACAATGTTTGTGATCGAAAACACTGCTGTTTGGAATCCACCCGAGACAATGTTTGTGATCGAAAACACTGCTGTTTGGAATCCGATTCGGGACAATGTCTGTGATCGAAAACACTGCTGTTTGGAATCCACCCGAGACAATGTTTGTGATAGAAAACACTGCTGTTTGGAATCCGATTCGGGACAATGTCTGTGATCGAAAACACTGCTGTTTGGAATCCACCCAGGACAATGTTCGTGATAGAAAACACTGCTGTTTGGAGTCTGAACCGGGATAATGTTTGTGATCGAAAACACTGCTGTTTGGAATCCACCCGAGACAATGTTTGTGATCGAAAACACTGCTGTTTGGAATCCACCCGAGACAATGTTTGTGATCGAAAACACTGCTGTTTGGAATCCACCCGAGACAATGTTTGTGATCGAAAACACTGCTGTTTGGAATCCGATTCGGGACAATGTCTGTGATCGAAAACACTGCTGTTTGGAATCCACCCGAGACAATGTTTGTGATAGAAAACACTGCTGTTTGGAATCCGATTCGGGAAAAATGTTTGTGATCGAAAACACTGCTGTTTGGAATCCACCCAGGACAATGTTCGTGATAGAAAACACTGCTGTTTGGAGTCTGAACCGGGATAATGTTTGTGATCGCAAACACTGCTGTTTGGAATCCACCCGTGACAATGTTTGTGATCGAAAACACTGCTGTTTCAAATCCACGCAGGACAATGTTCGTGATAGAAAACACTACTGTTTGGAGTCCGAACCGGAACAGTGTTTGTGATCGAAAACACTGCTGTTTCTAATCCGACCCGGGACAATGTTTGTGAGTGAAAACTGCTGTTTGGAATCTACCTGGGACAATGTTTATGATCGAAAACACCGCTGTTAGGAATCTACCCCGGACAATGTTTATGATAGAAAACACTGCTGTTTGTAATCTGACAGGGAACAACGTTTGTGATCGAAAACACTGTTTGTAATCCGACCAGGGACAATGTTTGTGATTGAAAACACTGCTGCTTGGAATCGGCCCATGGACTATGTCACAATTACACAAATGCCAGAGATACTTGCGACTATCCAGATACAAACCGCCACCCAGTTTACAGTTCATTATTGCCCGATTTAAATAACGCAGCATAAACTAACTTGAATACTTCCATTGGAGTGTCCGGTAAACAGGTAGCGCCTTGGCCTCGAGCCCATTCGATTTGAACCGTCGCACTCGTGGACCAGGAACGATGAAATGGACGATCCGTCAACCGATCGAATGACACATATTCTAAAATTTCAAACATTCTCGAAATTTACTTAAAATATTGTGTTTCATTAAAATCTTTCTAAAAATGTGGAATGGCGGACCAATTATTCGATAGTTATTATTACCAAATTACCATACAAAAACAGTCACTGACACACGGCCAGTGTACAACTGGTCGGTTTATTACATACAGACTACAGTAAAACGTCCGTTAATCCCAGCGGTAAACAAAGTTAGTGTTTAAAAATATTGCCGACGCTTCCGTTGTTCACCCGGTAGAACAGTCATTCACCCGTTAGGTAGGGTTTAGCGGGAATAGTATTTCTGCGAAACCCTCAATTTGTGATCGTATGTGATTGTCCACAAAAGACCACAGGGTGATATTTCCTAATTTTGCAATGCAGCAGCTTCGCTGTCAAATTCGATGTTTCGATTAAGCCAATACGCACAAACATAACCCAAAGAGCACCCTCATCCTCAGTACGCGAAACGTAGTCAACGCTAATATTACTAAAAGTATTCACTCAGATTTTAGTGACAACCGCCTAAAGTGTATCAGTGTTTTTCAAACAACGTGTCGTACCGTTCGCCAGTCGATGCCACCCGAACGAACATTTGTGTCGTATCGGGTACAACGCCTTGTATGAATACTTGCTCACCATCTTGTTCTCCAAATGGACCTAAAATAATTAAAATAATATCAAAACGGTTGCAACGCCAAACAGATTCTGTATGTTGAACCAGAAAGTGGGTTCAAAGTATCTATGTCCATAAAAACCGAAATCTCACCAACACATATTTTAAACCCGAAAACTCGTCGTATTCGTCCAAAAGATTTTCGCCTAAATTGTGAATTAAAGATAATTAATACATTTTCTGGACCACATTTACTACGTAAATATCATAACATAGCGTATGAAATTTAATGTGGCGAAAAACAAAATCACATAATAGTGAGTAGTTTGTCCACATATAATCTAAATTTAAACAAAAATTCCACTATGTCTGGTATATACCATTTCAATATCAAGAATGCTATCAGACGGTGGATTCTGACCGCGAACTAATAGAATCATCCGAAATTTATTGCCAAAACCGAACTTTCAATTACAATTTTCGAGATAAAATTATATTGATTTTTGCACATTAATGCCCCATTCTGACACATTTAAAGCTAATAGGCGCTCTAAGAACTTTACATAACATTTAAAAGGAACCTAAAGATAAAACTTGCGCCATCACATCGGCAAAAAGCCGTCGCCACTCACCCACATCGTTAGCGTCAGTCGTCGCTTCCAATGGGCCGGAGTCGGCCGACTCTAGAGCCAAGACTTTGAACGAAGCCAGCGGCGTTGAACCCGGCTGCGTGCTTATCATACCCCGAAAACGGGTAACCTGCCACGATCGGACATGATTGTACTCGGAACATACTGAAATTATTCTAGCTTGCGATCAACTACAATAGTCAAATAACTAACATTTATTAATTTTGTCCTGAAACATAGTCGCTTCTGCGGAAAATCCATACTTTTGAAGAAGCTGATAATAATTATCATCCCCTATTTGAGCATGGCATAGCCAAAAATGTTTTACCCACCTATTTCACTTTCGCTTACTTATAATAGTATTATATCATTCAGTCATTGCGCGGACTTAACGCGTATACCAGCATATTATGCGCAAGTCTCGAACAAATTTCAATTATTTCCATCATCTTTTCAACAGCTTTCGAGCAAAAATTGTCAACTTTCTTTCTCGACTCAACAGCACTCATTTCAGGCTAGCACTATTTCAGCGATATACATGTGTGAAATAACACTTTCAAAAAAAACTACCGCGGTCCCTAGCGAAACAGACTGATGAACCGACTGTTCAAGTAAAGACAATAAAATATTCTATCTGCTCAGTTGGTAGCATCAATTCCATCACTCTACAATAACATAGCACCGTTACTGCAACACGCGTATCATAATGTTCCGAAACAGTTGTTGGATCAGATGGGAACACGTTTTTCACATAATCCTCAATAGATTATCTTTAAAATAGCGACTGAAAGTTGAATACGCCCAACGTCCCTACTTGGACAAGACTTAGACAACCCACTTCAAATTGTACTTAAGAATATACATGAAATTAATACAATACATTAAACGAACATAAAATAGATTATAGCAAGAATTTAGTGGTATGTTATAAAAAGCACTAATTGTACAAAGACAGTGAGTGATAGGTTTACTTCCATAAGCTCCTAAATAGCGTAGTGGCTAATGTACAAAGCTCCCATTCAAAAGAACCAAGTTCAATCCGCCGTCACGGCAAAATTTTGTTCAACATTGTACGAAATGCACAATAATTCTCCCGCGAATGAGTTAATATATTATACAGTTGGTTTTCATAGGTCAACCGCCTTACCAAAGAAATTTTCTTCACTTTACCAGCTCATGCCGTTGCTGTAAGAGTGAGTGAAGCATAGCTAGTGGCAAGTTAGAATTTTAAAAGATGTTCGTCAAGTCCAGCAGTATGGTAAAGCGTAGCTAGTGGCAAGTTAGAATATTAGAAGATGTTCGTCAAGTCCAGCAGTATGGTAAAGCGTAGCTAGTGGCAAGTTAGAATATTAGAAGATGTTCGTCAAGTCCAGCAGTATGGTAAAGCGTAGCTAGTGGCAAGTTAGAATATTAGAAGATGTTCGTCAAGTCCAGCAGTATGGTAAAGCGTTTGCAGATATATATAACCCAAAACATTTAAATTCGAGGGAGGGTCCGTTTAACGAATATGATGAAATGTTTTAGTGTCACGTTTTATCTAGTAGCGCCTTTTGGGGTCAATGCCGAGCAAGTATCGGACATACAGCTGTGCAACTTGCAAATGATCCGGCTTCTTGCCAGCACAACAGTGAGGACAGCTGTATATAATTAAAAATGGGTATTATAAAACAATTTTAAGACATTATTTTGCCATAATTTTGTAGTCCGGGGACTCCAGAATACAATATTATATCTGTGCTCTACCAATCATGCAAAACGTACCTGAAATTAAATAGTTCGTCGTCAGTGCCACTCGCGTAATCGGTGTCCGATGTACGGTAAATGTTTGAAAAAGTTGCGGACCTGATCCGACCGTCTCGGGATGCTGTACGATCACCCGAACAGCGCCCGAACTCGTGCCGTACGCGATTTCAATCCAATTGCCACACAAATCTGAAAAATTAGATCAATATAAAATAATTCTGCCAAAGGAAATACGCGAAAATCCTGATCGTGCATTAATTGTGTGCACATTGCAATATGTATAAAATTGACTCGGATCGGAATCATGTGAACAAGGCCTCGATATCTGAGCATATACAGCCCCGTCCTCCGCTAGAGGAAGCCATGGTGACTACAAATCTAATAATTAGCTATGTTGAAACAAAGCCAAAGCCATTGCAATACCACACGGATGATAGAGACCAATCCAGCTAACATATTATTTTTAAAAAATGAGTAATTTGCTCGACGAATATGTAGGAAAACATGTAGTTTTTATGAAGCTTTACGAAAACACGAATGTATAATCTACTTACGTTTTTGTCTTCAGAAACCAAGTCGGAGAAATTAGCAGCTGCCAAAATACTTGATACTCCTAAACGAAACGAGCCATAGTATTATCATTGACTTTCCACTCTAAAAGACCTCGCGTGACCAAAATGATAAATTAACCAGCAACACAAGGGCAGAGGTTTCCTGTCAATAAATCCCACAAAAAGATCGAAGACAATAAGAAATCCGAGCCCACAAGTTTAAAACAGAACTTACTTGTTTTCGGGGTCAAATAAACGCTTATCGCCGTTATTGTATCACATGACGGATCGGTATACAGCTTTGTCACCAACAAGTCGTTATCTTTCATTCGAAGCGGAAATTTTTGCATGTCTAAAAACAAAGAGGGCATACATATTATAACGCAAGTCCATAATTTTTTTAGATTCGGGTAGGACAGTTACTTTGGCCATTCGGTCGCCGTATAACGGTGATAAACCCGGAGAAGACCAATAGATATCAATAAAATATAAATGGGATTATCCAAAATAGCTGAACGAAGTAACATTCGTTCTGAAATATTACAAGTTTTGCTTGCGGTAAGGTTCGCTTACTTATGTAACATTGTAACATTTTCTGTTATATTTTGCCATGCCAAATTTTAGCAAATATTGTTTTGAATCCGCTATCAACGCGTTTAGCTGCTACAGGCCAGCGCTTGAGCTCAGAAACGACAATAACTCACCAATATAATAAATCGAACCGTTGACACAACCGAGGAGCAAAAACGATCCGGCCGTGTCGTAGCTGGAAATCGGGAAAACATCTTGCGCCTAAAATATGTAACAAGGGAGATAAAAATCGAACGTTAAAAACAAAAATGTGTTTGAAAACAACCCTACTGGCATCTCCAAAATCTGCCAATCCAAAGTGGGGGTATCCGGGAAAATTTTTGGGTATCCCTCGGCTCAAACTTCATATAATAACATTTTCTTACCAGGTGTTCGTTTACGATATAACACTTGCGACTGTTGCTACACGTCGATAAGCATCGTTGGTACAAGCGGTATCGTAACGCGCAGTGACCGCTAAGCCTCCCCATCTCCTGATCTCGATTTCTGTTGTGTGATGTGTATTGGTACGTGGTTGTATGCATGATGTGTGTGCGGGCGTTTTGCGTGTGTGTGGGTGTGTGTGCTTACGCCCTCCACGACGGACCAGGCGCACTCTGCCATCGCTATCCGCAACAACCTCCTCTTCGCTACGTTCGCAACAGTCACTGCTGCCAACACCGTCATCGTCTCCGCTGGCCACAACCCCCCTCGGAAATAATAGTCGGGGGCCTGAGCCAGCCCCTCCCCCAGCAAAATCCGGCACCCCGCGGCAGGTGAGTTGAGTAGCCACCGTCTATAATCTCCGAGGAAGCTCTCCTTGGACTAGCCAGAAAATGGGGGTGAGGCCCTGACATTATTCGGTGCCTTTGACAAAAAACGGTTGGACCACCATTAAAAGATTCCTCTGACAAAATTTTTGGCTTCTCCCAAGTAAAAACATACCCATTGACAAAATTTTTTTCAAAAATACCTTTCTGAAGTTAAAAATTTAATTTCAGCAAAAAATTGGATGGAAAGATAGTTTTAAGCTGAATAAAGACATTTTTGTACCGTTTCTGAAGCCATTTATTAACAATTTTAGCGGTTTTCGCTGAAAGACATTAAGTTTTGAAAATGTTTATATTTCCACTACCATGTTCGACCAATGGCCCAATTTCCGCCCCCTGAAAAATTCGAGCCCCCAGTTCAGTACCTGTTCCAGTCAGTTTGTCGAATGCGCTACCATAACTAGTCATAGCTCTAGGTCCTAGCATACGAAATTGTTGTCGAAATTTTCAACAAGCAATTTCAGTTTTCACTGCAGTTAATTTCGTTAATCATTTCTGATTACAAATACACTATAAAACAAGCAACCAAAAACTACTCAAAAATATCATAACTAGTCATAGCTCTAGGTCCTAGCATAGGAAATTGTTGTCGAAATTTTCAACAAGCAATTTCAGTTTTCACTGCAGTTAAGTTCGTTAATCATTTCTGATTACAAATACACTATAAAACAAGCAACCAAAAACTACTCAAAAATAGCATAACTAGTCATAGCTCTAGGTCCTAGCATAGGAAATTGTTGTCGAAATTTTCAACAAGCAATTTCAGTTTTCACTGCAGTTAAGTTCGTTAATCATTTCTGATTACAAATACACTATAAAACAAGCAACCAAAAACTACTCAAAAATAGCATAACTAGTCATAGCTCTAGGTCCTAGCATAGGAAATTGTTGTCGAAATTTTCAACAAGCAATTTCAGTTTTCACTGCAGTTAAGTTCGTTAATTATTTCTGATTACAAATACACTATAAAACAAGCAACCAAAAACTACTCAAAAATAGCATAAACAATAATTGAATTTTTCTGCGTGTTGTAAGTGAAACGAGCGAAGCAAAGAATTCTACTAGCCGGATAGTGGTGAAATGTGGCAATGGCAGTTATTGGTTTTCAGGGTGACACGCACAACTTAACTGTGGTTGGGCGATAGCTCATTTGAAAGCATGGAAATTTCTTTTGAGCGAGAAGCCCAATTGCACCAATTTCGTTCCAAAAAAGCAGGACAAATGGGATCGGTTTGGGGCCAGAAGAAGCCCGGAAGATCACGTTTATTTACTGTATTTCGACCACCGATGCATATATCTGATTCGAAACGAAAACTCCAGAATCTCCATAACTACCAAACTATATGGGTGTTGTCGACCTCATTTTATAGAACAATTTATCTTAGCTATGCAAATGCATATTGTTAGTTCCTAAATACACAATAAAGGGATATGTAATCCTCACAATGCTGATATTAGGCTTATTTTGTAAGTTGATGCTTAATATATCCGTGTACGTCTCTCTAAATTACATATATTAAACCGGCTTAGAGTTCACCATCTTGGCGATGAGACTACTAGCCTTAGGGGATGTGCCTAGATTAGTTTACTTTTTGCGGAAGCATACCTGCCAATTTTGAGTCATGGCATGCCAGATTCCGACTTTGCCAATTTGTGACAAGGCTACGAGCTGACTTCCGATAAAAAATAGAGAATCGACAGAAACCGACAGCGTAAATGATCCTAAAATACAGCAATTACTGAGATACTGAAAACAAAGATCGAGTTTTATTTACAACAAACACATAAATTCAGATGATGTTTATTCCCCGATGATGAATAGGCTGATACGGTTATTGACTTTCAGATATGGTGGCAGCCATGCTGCTATCAATCGCATGGTGCTCGACGAAGGTCTCAGAAAGTACGCAGAATTTACACTAATGGGGAAGTTGGGAGAGAGATGTAAGTTTAGAATTTACATTTAGCGGAGGAACAGAATATTTTCAAAATTCTAGGTTGAAGTCCACATGATAGCTAAACTTTGAAACCGTTTTGAGGCGAGCATGGCCCGGCGCCGTGACCTATATAGGTACGCTCGGTAGTCTCAAAACATCGTCTTGAAATTTTCACTCTCAGCTGGAAGCTACTATAGGTCCTAATACAGTGAAAACTACACGCGCTCCCACATACTCAACTGTTTTATCCGCATAGATGGTCCGCTTTAAAACTGAAGGAGGAAGGGAGGCTAAAATTTACACGCGCTCCCACATACTCAACTGTTTTATCCGCATAGATGGTCCGCTTTAAAACTGAAGGAGGAAGGGAGGCTAAAATTTACACGCGCTCCCACATACTCAACTGTTTTATCCGCATAGATGGTCCGCTTTAAAACTGAAGGAGGAAGGGAGGCTAAAATTTACACGCGCTCCCACATACTCAACTGTTTTATCCGCATAGATGGTCCGCTTTAAAACTGAAGGAGGAAGGGAGGCTAAAATTTACACGCGCTCCCACATACTCAACTGTTTTATCCGCATAGATGGTCCGCTTTAAAACTGAAGGAGGAAGGGAGGCTAAAATTTACACGCGCTCCCACATACTCAACTGTTTTATCCGCATAGATGGTCCGCTTTAAAACTGAAGGAGGAAGGGAGGCTAAAATTTGCATCCCACCAATTTGAATCTCTGGGTATTTGTTGCACCTGCAACACTACGGGTACGTGCTATTCATTATTCGTGCGGCACATTCTCCCTTGGTTCATCGTCTCGTGGCAAAATGTTTGTTTCCACTCGATAAACACCCCAAATAACATAAAATTTTATTACCTAAAAATTTCGTTTAATGTTGACAAAATTTGCCTCACAATCGTCTTTGTTCTCATTGAAAGTCTCGTTTTTAACCATTTTCTCTTGGCAAAATTCCCCCTGGCCAAATTTTCAGCGAATGGAGAGCCCAGATTCCAATACCATAATTGCTAAAGGTGGTTAAAATGAATTAGTAAAAGCAAGAGATTATGGGCTTCTGAAAAAAATTTTGTCGTTGATATCATGACCCCAAAATTGAGACGGTAACAACCCCCGGCAGAACCAGACGGATTAGGTCAAAATGGATAGCGTCATGTCCGATGCATTTATCTGGTGACGGCGAGAAGTATCACGCTCTTCTCAAAAAGACATCATAAACTCTTGGTAAAATCAAATATATTGTAATAAAATTGAACGTTTCAAAAGAGCAAATTGGGTAGAAAAGCTGGAGGAATATGTCGATCGTTCGGGGAGGGGGGGCGAGGTAGAAGTGGAAAACTTGCGCCCCCTAAAAGTAAGACAAAGTAACCAAGAATTCACAGTACTATTCCATAGCGTATATAACGCAGTGGCCACACTCGTCTTCAAGTGTTCATCACATTTTGGCAAAATAAATCCAAAATGTATTTGAAGTTGACCATAAATTTGAAACCCCACAATTTGTTTCCGCTCAAATACAGAATCCCAGTGACACTGGCTCCAAATGTTAGCATGGAGTATATGCTTGGCTGTTTCGAAATTTCCCGATGTATGTGCAAAGCATTACTGAACTTTTAAAAGCTCTTTCATAATTGATCATATGCCGTCCAATTCCTGCTCGACACTTGGCTTGCACTTCTACGATATCACAAGACTCTGAAAAAATGCCCCATGCGAGATTACTGAAATTATGGTCCATGTTAGACTGGGAGAAACTCCAGAAACCGGCTCACCATCTTTCCAGTGTCGTGAAACCCACATGTATGTGGCCTCGAAAACGGGTTTCTTAACAATCAGATCGAATTTATTATAATAAAAACATGAGCGCAGAATCTGGGCTTCAACTTAAAGCCTGACTGCAATTAAGGATATGTGATACGGGGCAAGCTACTCTTGGCTGCGCAGAAAGAAATTTTCGGTAGCTTTAGAAAAAATACTGATAAATTCACAAATTTTTTATCGCTACAAACAGATTCAATTCTATCTAAATATTTATGTACCTGTGAGTGGCCAGGGTCCTCAACTGACGGAATGCCAAAAATTTCCTGGGGCATAAATTGGGAGAATCTGCGGGAGATCGATATACATGTGGTCCATCTTCACTAATTTGGAGAAGCCAGCAATAGATAATTCCGTTTTCACTGAAAAGCACTTGAGCTATTTTGAAAACCATTTTTTCCACGAGAGCTGAAAGTCGTTCGTATGATTTAACATAACAAAATATATTTTTCCGCTATGCTTATATACGCCTGAATTATCACTCAACAACTTTATATCTTCCGCCGCATTGGACAATATCAATATCGACATTGTTACGCATGCTGTGTCAAGCTAAACCGACGTTATTCGCAAATCGCATATTTTTCCCCAATTAACTTTCCTGACAAGGCTTACCTATCCTAGCCTCGCTCCCATCCTCTCCAATTGCCCACAGGCGGATCTCAAAGTTGGCCAGCGCAGCGGCTAACATTTTCTCGGCACCCACGTTTGTCGACCCAAATTTCGCGTTCAATGCCAGGTGCCGAAGCGGATGATCGAGGCGTGACGGACTTGAATACGCCAACTGCCAGCCCATGCTATCTTTCATTCTAGAAACACAAAATAATTGATATTGGACTTGAATACGCCAACAAAAAACCAATCTATCTTTCATTCTAGAAACACAAAATAATTGATACTGGACTTGAATACGCCAACAAAAAAACCAATCTATCTTTCATTCTAGAAACACAAAATAATTGATACTGGACTTGAATACGCCAACAAAAAACCAATCTATCTTTCATTCTAGAAACACAAAATAATTGATACTGGACTTGAATACGCCAACAAAAAAACCAATCTATCTTTCATTCTAGAAACACAAAATAATTGATACTGGACTTGAATACGCCAACAAAAAACCAATCTATCTTTCATTCTAGAAACACAAAATAATTGATACTGGACTTGAATACGCCAACAAAAAAACCAATCTATCTTTCATTCTAGAAACACAAAATAATTGATACTGGACTTGAATACGCCAACAAAAAAACCAATCTATCTTTCATTCTAGAAACACAAAATAATTGATACTGGACTTGAATACGCCAACAAAAAACCAATCTATCTTTCATTCTAGAAACACAAAATAATTGATACTGGACTTGAATACGCCAACAAAAGAGTAAAAAAACCAATCTATCTTTCATTCTAGAAACACAAAATAATTGATACTGGACTTGAATACGCCAACAAAAAACCAATCTATCTTTCATTCTAGAAACACAAAATAATTGATACTGGACTTGAATACGCCAACAAAAAACCAATCTATCTTTCATTCTAGAAACACAAAATAATTGATACTGGACTTGAATACGCCAACAAAAAACCAATCTATCTTTCATTCTAGAAACACAAAATAATTGATACTGGACTTGAATACGCCAACTGCCAGCCCATACTATCTTTCATTCTAGGAACACAAAATAATTGGCACTGGACTTGAAATCGCCAACAAAAAACCAATCTATGTCTACTGTGTGTAGTGTTTGTACTTGTATGTGTGTGTATATGTATGTATATGTATATATGTATATATATCTATATATTACATTTATATGTAGGTATATACTTAAGGACAGAAACAACACCGGACGGACGGGGACACCACATACAAAAAGCGATAAAATCTAAGGGTTTTACGGACGGACAGAGTACCGACGATTGGTACGAAGGGAGGTGTATTTAGGGCCCTCCCGCGGGCTCTGGGGACCTTGGAGCAAGGCCCCGACCGGTTGGGAGTTCGTTAGGATCTGCTCTGTCTCTGGCTTGGAGACGGGCGCACTCCTGTTGTCGGTCCCCCGGCGAGACTTTGAAACATAGGTAGTCGCATGAAAATCGTAAATTAGCTTGAGCTTTCTCGATGTTTTAAGGTGTCCTCATGACCGAGGCTCATCTTTCAAGTTAAATTTAACTTAATTAGAGGGCGGCAAGTCGAAAACCACAAAGGAAGAGTCGATCGCCGTCGAGTTGAGTTAGACTGGGAAGAACAAACAATCGAAAGATTGTCACGCTAATTCTGGTTGAAGAAGGAAATTGCGTGACCCGAGACTCGTCGTTAGTGGTTAAAACTAGGCGGGGCCGGAAGCAGTTTGAATGTTGTGAGTTTAGGATCCGCTTTCGTTGAACATCCGGCGATAAGTACGAGAAATAGGGACTTCAGAGTTGGATTTCATGAGAAAATCGGGACAAACGTCGCAGATGGTCGACATCCGACTACTCGGAGGGTTCAACCTTGATGTCGGCAAATTTAATTGAAGCCGACTTTCCCTAAGGACATCGACGGCTTACGGTAGCTGTCGAATTTGAATTTTCCGGAAATGTCCCCAATTGGACGACGAGGGAAGACCCGAAAAAAGTGGGCGGACGACGACGAACGACGATTGGGTGGCGACTAAAAATCGCCATCCCACAACATGGGCGAAAATTTTGAGGCGACGACCAACGCGTCGACTCGTCGAATCTGTTGGCCTTTGACAGCGCGGAGTTCGGTCGACTATTTTAATGTTTACAGTTTTCATGCAGCTCTGACTTTCTTTCGCTTTTCGCTTTTGCTTCAGATAGACTCGATGGACGAAAGATTTCCGCGTAGGTGTATACCTCGCGAAGGGGGTTCAGCTGGTGCTGCCCCAAGGATCAAGGTTCGTTAGTATCAGGAAGGTCTGGCGATACCAGGGGTTTATTTTCCCTGTCAATTGAAGAGTAACAGGCCGTTCGTTTAGTTACCTCCTGAACGTAGCGCACGCCTCACCCGTAGGAAGAAACTTTCTCGTTCTTGTTCTAAACCCCCCAGTCCCGACCGAAATGCTACATACAACCTTAATTGGAATCAATCACTAATATCGAGTTCCGACGTGGGAGGCGTTAGGCGATTTGGGATATGCCAGTACAGAGCACTGTGAGGACTAATCAACCAATTCGAAGTCTTTCTGATTCCCCGTGGTCTTAGGTAGGGCAAAACAAAATGGACGCTTCTCGTCCAGGTTTTACATGACTTGGTGCTTTTGAGTTAGGATTGTCGAATATTCCTGAGCCGACAACGGTAAAATTGTCCTGAACGTGCACGCCACAGAAATAGGGACTTGCTCGATGGTTTGCTACAGTAGATGAAAAATGGGGTTTTACCCTTCCCTCCGCAGGAGGTTGTGGTGATGAGTCATGTGAGGGTTGAATGTATGTACATAGGTGCGTAGACATACATATTTATTGGTATACATGTCTACTTCACATTTATAAATACATACACATATAAACATACATATAACTTTAAGTTGGATTTTGCTATACATTAACACTGTAATAAGCGGACCTAATTTGATGTATATTGCTGGTTCAAATGTTTCGACGGCACCACGGGCCTCATCAGGCGGCTATAGGCTACCGCTACGTTTTGTTTTTCATTATCGAGAAAATTACATACACAATAATACAGATGAAGTATAATATATACATACACATATATAAATATAACATATACAGCAAAACATAAATATTTACAAATACAATATCTTCATTTACACCCGTTTAGCACCATACTGATGTATCAGTTGGTACTTTCGTTGCCGAGCGTGTACGAATTGTCCGTAGACGAATGCTGTTATCACTACATTACCTTCTGTAACCACACATAGTATGTAGCCTGGTTCACCTGACCAACCGCGGTAACTAATTACCCTATTGAACGTCTTAAAGTGCTCAACTCTCTTATCATGTCACTCGAAATGATACTCACTCTTGAAGACCGTTTCGAACACATTTGCTTCGTAGTCGATTATGAGACGTGAATTTCCGGCAGCAACATGACCAGTATGACCACTTATAAAGTGTTTGCTGAAGTGGAGAAACATAATCGATCCAAAGTCAAAACTGATTTAGAGTTTTACGCAATGTACATCCTTTTTAAAATTTTCATCTCTGCCAAGGGAATCATCAGATGGCTTTATACCGTATACACGGTATCGGCTACCATTATGATTTTTTCTTTTTTACTTCAAATCAAACATATTACACAATTTAATAATATCATGATAATATTCAACATACAACATAGGGCACGATAATGATAAATCATACAAAGACTGTTTAAAATTGTTTTCGTTCTTCGTTATGAACTCAACTGCCTTTATCACCGCTTGTCGTCGTCGTTTAACCTTGATAAAATTTTCTTCCTCCTTCGATAGCCCATCTATATAGTCGCCTGTTGTTTCACATTGACGTCTAAACTCATCCACCTGCTTTTGCCAATAAGCAACCTCCTTTTGAAGATAAGTATTGCGCACATACTGATCCATTATTGATACGCTTCGCGAATGTTGATTCCAATGTATCGTTGACGAAGCACTTTGTCCAAATCGTGTATTGCGAGATGTTTCATAAATCTTGCTCCCATATAATGGTTGCTGAATGTGTATCCGCGATAAATCCCAACCGATCGTACCAATATGAGTCCGTGTTGATATGGTATCGATAGTTTCATAAACAAATGTTCAAACACGTTGAATAGATAAACCATATATGCGCTCCATTTAAGACCTTTAGGTGGTTTGAGTCGAACGTTGAAGTGTAGATTTGACGACGTTTTGTTGATCCATTTAATATCATAACCATTTGCTGGGTTCCATTTTTCGCTTGATCCTTTTGTCCAATCGTCGAAGCATAAAGTTTTCGTACAATTTTCGAGGTTCCACGTAGTAATAGCATTACGTTTTACACTTATGAACAATATAACCGTCTCCACAACAACAGCTACAAGTAGCACAACATATAATGTAATAAAACGTTTGTTATCCATGTTTTCTAAAGCTATTTAAGACATTTTATTCCAAAACACTTCTTTATTTGAGTTTATGTTCAAATCAGCTGTAAATTCTCCCATTGCGAAAACCACAGTAGCCTTCTTTAACTCTTCCGCAAAATCAACAGAAAGCAATTGTCATCTGGTGGGTTTGAAAGATAATTGCAATCGCTACTGTGATCTCTGCTCAAATCAATACAAAATATCTGATAACCTGCACCATGTCGAAAACCAACTTCAGTTAATCCCAAATTCTCTGTTCTACCGTTTAATGCATATAATGTATTATAAAACAATCTCATATCATTGCCAGCCTTACACGGTAAAGATATATTACATGGGTATCTATCGTCATTCATAAACACTGTAAAACTAGTCATATCTGGTAAACTTAACTTGAACAGATTTGATTTGGGTGCACCAGCATAAGCTTCTTGTGTTATTCCCCAAATGCATATCCTACGGGGTAGCGCTCCTTCAAAAATTGTCCAATCCAGATTCTGCAATCCTTCATTTGAAAGCGTTTGAATCTTATACCGTATACTAGGGAATTTAACCCCACTACTATGTAAAATTTTATCTTGATATTCCAGAGCTTGTTTTGTGAGCCTTGCTTTTGGTATATAAAGTTTAAAATCGTTTATTCGAACTAAAAGTTTATTAGCTGGTTCATGCCATAATATCAGTGATGGTGAACTTCGAGTAAATTTAAACTCTAGTCTGCTTTTTGGGGGTAAATAAGTCGGTTTTAACTGTGAGTCTGTAATGATAGGAAAGTAAAGTTCACATTTTTGTGACATTGAAGTCCACGCGTTCCTATAAATAGAACCTTCGTTATCTTGTAAGTCATCAAACATATACGTGTGATCGAGTTTGTAAAGACATCCTACCAAATATTGTTTTCTTTGCTCTTCACTCATATGTAGCATGTACAATATATACGTCATCCAAGGGTAATATTTTTGGTTAAAGGTTATTGGTTCTCCATTAATTTTCATTTCAACTGAAGAAAAAAGTGCGTACCCAAACATATTGCATGGTGTAAATTTAAGATTTGCGTTCTTGACCTCTTTGCCATCACCCTTGATAATTTGAAATTCAATATATGCAAAAATTTTTGATATATCAACTAAATCAAAAGCACTTTCACCAATTTTAAAACGAAACGAATCATCCGTATCAATGCTTGGTAGCGCTGTTTCACATGCGACTTCCACCAGCTGTGTCGAGATTATCGATTGCTGAACGGCGTATTGATTTCCCTGCCAGTTAAGTTTTTCGACGCCGCATTCGTTTGCCATGTTTGCTTTTCCTTTTCTTCTTCTTACAATCCTTTTTAAGACTTTTCTTCTTTATATTCTTTGTTACTACTGCATTAAGCATTTTTGACGAATTAAAGCACAAACGTAGCGCCATCTTGACGTATATTTAGCATCTGCATTAATCCTTTCTAAGAACTTTACGAGAACTGTAACCAAATGACCATTTTTACTCTTTGAAAAAACTCCACGGGTTTGAATTCACAGTCTACCACCTTAAAACACAGCACTTTAAACATACAATTATTCATGTCTAACGATATAGTATTTTATGGGTGCTGATATTACATGTAGCAATGGTTTATATCTTCTATTAACCAGTCGATCTTTTACAAATGAGCTCATAAGAAAGGTTGGTTTGCACGTTCCAAGATCCACACATTTATTCCCAGTGTGTCCATCATTTTTAAAATTAGGGTTTTCAAAGCCAAACAACTCCTGAATTTCGGAAAATAATTTTATTTCTGCGTTGTCTAGCAAATATAAACTAACCATATCACAGCAAGGGTTGACAGTAAACTTAATGCTGGTACTAGACATGTTTAGGTATGATAATAGATTATCAATTGTATAGTATCCCTTCTCAACTTTAAATTGTTTCCAAGATTGGTTTATAAAGTAGTCAATGGTACCTCCCACTATGTTTACATATTTATCTGGTAGTTCTATGTTCATCACTCTTGTCTTGGTAGCGCAAAACGCTGTCGGAAACTCAACAACCGGTTCGCTCAAGTCACAAACAACTACAACTTCCATTATTGATGATAAGATTTTATTGAAGCCTTTTAAGAATATTATACAATGTATTATAAGATAGATAAAAAATCGTTTACACATTTACAACCCGTTACTACTACATTGCCACTACTGAAAATCAAAGCAACCCCTTTATTTAAAGTGAGTTTCATGCTATTATGCAATTCGGTGCCATACATTACGGGGTAACTACCTCTTAGTTGCTCGTAAAGACGCGATAGGTTTATTTTATATCCACTTCTTGCAAAACCAACCACATTTGCGATTTGGTATTCAAATTCTGGAAAACATAGATAACACAATTTCCGTAACTTTTTTCTCACTGTATCTAATATAACTTTTCCTTCACATTCTGACTTGATGCCAACCAATACCAACTTTCCATTCGAAAATAATAATACTGTGCCTCTAGGTTTAAATTTCCAAACACCACCTGTGAAACGAAACAAATCATAATCAAAGCCATCAATTTCACATGATAAATATAATAAGTCAACACTACATCCAACGTTTGAAGTTATTGTCATATTAGTTATTTCGCTTCGTCTCGCATTTCCATCCAAACTCCACCCAAAATGTTTTGTCCTTTCCACTGCGAGACATCGCGATTTGAGTGATCGTAGATACTTTTACCGATCCCCCAATACTGATCCATTCTGACGCTTCCGCTATTAATGCGTTTTCCGTTCCGATTAATGCCGCTCGAACATGTGGTTGTTGTTGAAACTTCGCCTTGAGACCCATTTTCATTATTGACGCCGCATTGTCGTACCATTTCTCTTCATTGAAGTTTTTGATCTGACGACCCAATTTTTTTCTGCTGTGACGGTTTGAAAGTCGCCATTATTGCTTTGCATGATTCCATGTCGTTGAAGTAACACGCTTTCTCGCTTTGATACCATTGCTCCACACAATTGTATTTGACGCCGTTGATTGTTATCCATACGACATTGAAGTTGCTGAACACGCTCCATCCATATCGAAATAATACGAGTTGTGTGCCGTCGGTCGTAGTACAATATTTGGTATGTTCCATACCGCTTTTTAATACTGCTGTGTAACAATTTAAGACACGACCGATTTCAATGAAAGCAAAACTAAGCCTGATCAACTTTTGAAAATACACGTCTTTATATAGTTGTCTGCTCGATTTTGATTGGTTGATGCATTTTTAAGAATAAAGTGTTCTCCATTTAGTTTTATGTTACACAGCTCTACTTTTTCTACCCCTCCCAAATGCCGATAGGGGTTCACTGCCTAGTAGCGTTTCAAATTTTTCAGAATCAAGAGGTCGAAGGGGTGAAAAGTTGACATCTGAGACAAAGTATTTGACCAAATCAAAAATATTGGAACCAACAGGTTTGTCTGGGTAGAGTACTAGGTTGTTGTCATTCAATTTTAAATCTTTAATATTGTTCAACATCAATTTAGCTTTATTTCGTAAATTTTTAGGAAACATCAGTGACAAGTCGGGTTTTTCCCTTGTTTAATAAACAGCTACTTCATTTCTAACTGGTACTTTATACTGCAATCCACTATTTTTCATAATATCCAACCAACTTCCCGGTACTACCGCCATTTTGCGTGCCATAATGTTTGTTGAAATAATTAATTAAATATTTTACAACAGTAGGTTTAAGCAACTTTTTCTTTCTTGAAACCGAAATACGTTTACTTGCAATGCTTTTAAGACCTTTACGTTTGGTTTTGGTGTTTTGTACTATGTTATATGCAATCCCCGCGAATGTGTGAATCATAGATAGTGGTGCTAATTTAATCACAGCTGTAATTACTTTCGACGGTGATGCACCTAGAAACTTTAACGTTGGTAAATTACGTTCAATATTTCGAGACATTTTAAAAATTTAGAAATCTTTATCCTTTTTAAGCATATACAAAGAACTGCTCATCGTCGGGGAATATACATTGTCTCTCTCTCAATACAGTTTCCGTTGCTGGTTTTAAATCAAAAAACAAATATCCAAACGGTTCCTTCGTTGCTTGCTCAAACGCGCTTGAGAGAAAGTGAGGTTTTGAAGGCCACATTTGCCTTCCCAGTGTATTAATCATTGACTGGTCCCGAAAATTTGGAAACAACACCATATATTGAGCATTGCGTGTAATGGTTCGCATATACTTACCTTCATGGTATAAATTTTGGGTTGCAAATATTGTACTCAGTTCGTTGTGTCGCATTTTAGAGAATTCTGCCGCCACCTTTTTGTCATTCACAGCCTCAATCATTAAGTCGTCGAGTATACAAATTGTATGTCCATTACCAGTAGGAAACTCTGTGGGTATGCCTTCGTAAAGCTCCAAATTTGGTATTTCTTTCAGCATTTTACCATAAATATCTTGAAATATACTGTAACAGTACAAAATTTTATCTATTTTACCATCGAAAATATTGTGTTTAAGTATCGATATATCCATAGAGTGTTTCCACTACCTGTTTGACCACTTATAACGCACGTGAACGGTAATTCGAGAGGTAATAGTATTTTACCGCTATCAGTAGTACAACTTTGAACGTCAACTTGACATATTGATGACATAGTTTTCGGTTGAGCTCTACAAGTTTTCTTATGTCTATGCAAATGCTGACGAGTAGTGTAAGCACGATTACAGTTGACACATACATGTTCCATGATTATGTAAGTTAACAATGATTCCTTTTTAAGAACTTTGTACCCCTATTATGTACCCCTGTGTAACCCCATTCTGTACCCCTGTGTACCCCCATTATGTACCCTTGTGTATTCGATCCCTGTGTGTCCTATTCTCTACCCTATGTCCCATATATCCGTTTTTATCCTCTGCGGACGCTTAACCCATATGCCCCTGTTCTGTACCACCCATATATGCGTATTCATTGCCTCTGTGGGTACCCATATGTAGCCCTACATAGGTCGTAAATCGCGTTCATGTACCAATGAATTCATGTTGTTGGGGCACCCCAACCACTTGACTAGGTATTCTGTACCCTTCTTTGTCTTGCATTTGCGTATTATTTTCTCAATTTTATATTTATCATCTGCAACATAAACTTTTTGAAGCTCCTGAGTATAAAACCTACCTAAAATGGTTTCATTACTTGCGTCATTTATCTCATATACCGGAGGGATGACTGGAAGTTGGTTATTGACTGTAAATACTTCACGCGACCAAAGCTGATTGAAACCAAGTTCAAATGGTGTACGTTCTTTACTGATGCGCACAACGTCTCCGAGTTGAAATTTATGTCGTACTTCAATGTCGCCAGCCGGGAATAGTTTATCTCGTATTTCTTCTTCATTATCTACAGACACTTTGGAAGGAACATATCCATAGCGATTTTCGGTGTTGTTATAGCTATCAACGAATGACTGCAAATGGTCTATATATCGTGTCGTGTTATTTGCTGTAAGAAATTTTGTTGGTTGTTGTGTTTGTTGTTTTTTGTTTGGGTGTTGTTTTGTGTTTTTGTTATATTTATTATTTTTTTGGGTTGTTTTGGGTTTTTGTTTTTTTGTTTGTGTTTTGAGTTGTGGGTGCTGTTTTTTTTTTGGATTATTTTGGGTTTTTTTGTTTGACTGTTATATGCTGAAATTTGTTGAATGTATTATTTCTGTGGTGTGCTTAATCTGTTTGGGGTTTATGGTGTGTGTTTCTTGTGCTGTCGTTTGTCTCTTTATTCTTTACCTTTTGAGTTTATTTTCGATGGTGATAGAATTAATGTTTAATGTTTAGCTTGTTATTGCTGTATTTATGGCGAGTGTTTTTGAATTTGTATTTCTTGTGCGCGGTTGTTATGTCATCGAGCGAATCAGGTTATCCTTTATTCATATGAGCGTGCGGGTAATGGCTTGTGTGTTCCGTGGGTTTATCTAATGTTTTTCTAGGTGAGCAGCTCGAATCGTTCTTTTTCGCGGCCTAATGCGAGCTTGTCTGTTCATGTAGGTGGCGGTGTCTGCTCATTCCCGCGAGCGCAGTCTGTTTATATTCCGTGCGGCAGTTCTGCTCAGTTCAGGGAAAGCTTCAGTGCTTCGAGGGCTTTTTTTGGGCTGATTCTTCTGTCTATGGGTTTGTTTAGTTGCCCATGTAGTTTTGTGTCGCTGTACCGTAGATATAGTGTCACCCCCGTATGTCATTTATATAGTGTTTGTCGCTTTATAATGCTGTCTGCTTGATTCTCGCTACTTATAAGTTTTTGGAAATTTTTTTTACCGTGCAATACGATGATAACTTATCGCACGTGGTATTCAGACGTTCCGGTGCGAGTGGGTAATCGCTGTGTAAATCGTGGAGTTCATCGGGGTACTCCAAATCCACTTCCAAGGTGTGTTTTGGTGTCGGCTGCTTGTGCTGTTTGGTGGTTGGTGTGGTTGGGTTCGCGGGTTTTTTATATACCCAGTGTCCATCCCCAACCGGGAGTGGTTTTTATGAATAGGTGTAGCTAGCTACTATTAATCTGCTGACTAGAAGAAATATCGTTAGGATTGAAATTATATTATGAAAGTTATATAACAGAGATGCGTAGTTTGACTAGAGACTAATTGTGACTGAGCGTAGACTGGCGAAGATATAAAATTGCTAGACTCTTCTGCTGCAGTAATAGGCTCTGAATGTCAATGAAGGTTATAGTAAAGCAATTATAAATATTGCATAAGAATTATAAATCTTATATAGATTAAATATTAATAAAAAGATAATTTAAATAAAAAGAAAAACATTAATATAACACATTAGTATCAACTGATGCCCAATCAATTGTCTCAATCTCATTGCGCGACATCCATTTAAACGTATGACATGGTAACTTCTGTACCATCGACCATCCACATAAATTGTTTGCATCGAGGTATATGATGTAGTTGCTGGGTTGTGATGGGTCGTATCCGCCGATATAGGGGTTGTTTGCCCTCGCATATCCGTGTGAAATTACCGACACCCCACCGCTTATGCCTTCTTTGAAGTCGTCATCGTCTATAAGATCCAATTTGACGCCGGTGAACTTGAGACATGTATCCCACGCGAAACTGGGGAGTGTGATGTAATGAACTGGGTCGAGTTGGTATTTGTTTATTGAAAATCTTCGAAAGTTCTCGAACACATCGCATAATAGTAAAACGTCCGTCTTGATACATAGATCGTGGTACTCGCCCATGTTGTTGATACCCATCGCCTTCCACACGGTATGTACTCCTCATTGTTGACGATGTCGCCATTGAGAGATGAATAGAACGCTGACTTTGGGGGTAGTGACGTTTCGTTGAATCTATCCTCATTAACCATGTATTCGTAGGGGTAGACACCTTTGCGTACCATTAGATCGATTTTCTCACCAAATAATTTCTTCGTAGCAATCAATGCTTCGGTGCCATTCTTTTTCAAGTTGCTGGTAAGTGATTGTAACGATGCGGTGAGAAATTGAAACGTATCAACAAATCGAATCTTCCATCCAATTTCTTCCTGTTCGTCTTCCTTGTCGTCATTGCCCAATATAAAGTCCACCCCATCAACATCTTCATATCAACATTCCTCATCATCATCATTGCCCTCATCATCTGCTGTATCCAATATAAAAGAGTTTTTGTTTCCACCGTCACCGCTAACTTGTCATCCCTTCTTGCGTTTCTTTGATTTCCGTTGGATTGAGAACGTCATGTAGTCCTCCATTCCTTTTGCGATACATTCGATTTCGAGACCCATCTCTTTTACATATCGCTCCGAGATGTTGCATTATCAAATGTCCATCGTATCGTCGAAGATTGTGAAAAAATACTGTGACGTCGCGAGTGAGTCGGTATCCGATGTTGCATTTGAGGTGTGCTGCACCACGATATCGTCCGCAAAGATTACAATGATATTTAGCTTTGTCGTCTTTTGTCAACCATCCACCACATAGATAACACTTTGTCGCATCCCTATGATTGATACGATCTTCATGTGTCATTGTGATTGATTTTTGGTTGTTCATATGATGTTCTTGGAACGATGTTGAGAGTTCTATCACATTGCGAAGAAATTTATTGACCACGTCGTCACCGCAATATACAGTGGGGTCTCCAATTTTGATCATGTCGTAACAGCACCCAAACGCTTTCACTAGACCATATCCACATGGGGTATGTCGCTGATATACGCTAGTGTATGATGTAGTAGATGAAGGTTCACATGAATCAATTTTTTGATTTTTTGTAGTATACATTCGAAGTCCGCGTAAATAACGTATGGTGCACGTTGCATGCGTTGAAGGTTGCGAAATTCGAGAGTTGAGTTCGGAAAGGGGACCTGCACGCGAGATGGTTGGCCGTTGCGACATTGTTTCACATGTTCATCGCGTTGTTCCCTGGTGTAGCATGGAATTAAACACTTGTCGCAAAAATATTTCGTTGTTTTATGTCGTCTTTGATCTTTGATCATGTAATAATGAATCCAAGCTGCGCACCAAACAGTAATGTCCTTTGTATAATAGAAGATGAATATATTGCTGGTGTAGAGTCTTTGAAATGTATAGTGGGTAAATATCGCCATCCTCCAATCCGTAAACGTTGACTGCTATATTGTTTTGCAGCTCGACTAGTGGTATGTCGAGAAACCTGACGGGGTATTTGATTCCATCCATATTGAGTTATTCCGCAAATGGTTCGTAGTTGCTAACTCGTTCCGCGTGTTGCTTGTAATCCAATGGTTTAACCGCGGCCAAGACCGACCACAAGAAGCTTTTGTTGTCGTTGTTCTGAGTGTTTAGAACCGCATGCTTGTTTCGAATTAACGCTGGAAGTTGGTGGTACGAAGACGCTCTTAGGGGTCGGTAGATGCTGATATGAACATCAGCGTGTTTCACATATTGTAGAATCCAACCTGATCCGCGCGCCTCGAAATCCTCGAAATTCTTGGTGATTTCTTGATAAACATCTGCAAATTCATCCGGTACGTTTGATCCAGGTAGTATCGTTCGTGATTTTGCGTTAAAATGTGCTATCATGGTCGACCCATCGAGCTTTGTGAGAACGCACTGAACGCTGATCCACAACTTGACTCCATGCTGTCGTCGCCGAAAAACTAGCTTTTCCAATATCGATCTTGATTGATTGAGGAACGTTGAAAGATCGTTAATTACATGCTTCGGGACCATGTAGTAACTGCGAATATATCCTTTGAGTGCGGTGTTCCATTGACATACGTCGATTGATTCTGCTTATTCCACCAATGTTGTCTGCTGCTTGCGCCCGTTTATCTTGTTCGCCATATTCGTCAATTTATGGAGGTCATCTTCAACACATCGCAGTTTCGATGGTGGTTGACAACTTGCTGTATCAGCTTGTTCCCGCTTCTTTGCCTGCACATTCAATCGTTGTTGTGCTGCTGACGTTGATGGAACACTTCGCTTTTGCACCAATGGTTGTTGAAGTCCATGCCACCGTCTGATATGACGTATGAGATTATCTTTTCGGTTGCACTCCAGATCGCATCGACTGCATTTGACCACTTGCGAATCACCATGCTGTGATTGCTTGTGCCTTGCCATGTGATCGCGACGAGTGAATGTCATTCCACATATATCACAAATGAAAACCATTATTACTTTTAAGATATTATTATAGCTTATTAATATTGTGTTAGTATTACGCGCTGAAATAAGAGAGCTGAATAATATGAACAACCGTTCTGAACTAATGTAAGTGATAGAATGACCAAAAATTATGTTTACATCCCTTTATATACCATACGACAAAACCACACGCTGGTAGGTATGCAGGATTTTCACTAGCTTTGCGAAAAACCAATACATTATGTGTGCCCCCTTGCTCGACAGTCCAAAGAAATACAATACTACGGACGTGTTAAATTGCTGAAAATAATGTATAATGCATCATTCACAGATAAGTGTGTGCACGAACAGCACAAGCTAAAATATTGCCGCCACATTAACATTGGCTTTTATTGTACCTTCAATAGCAGAAGCAAAAATATTGCCGCTATAATAATATTGACTTGTGTTGCACAACCGTAGAATGGTCGAGTTATTGCTGCGTTAAAAGCAGCAAGTTGGTATCGTAGCAACCATATAATGCTCGCTTAGTTTGATACTAGTGCTCCATCGAGTTTTATATTTATATAGTTTAGCAGTGGTATCTCCCTCCAGTTTTGTATTGATGCCTATTATGTTTGACATTGGTGCCTCCACCAGATTGATATTGGTGTCCCCTCCTGTTTGATATTGGTGCCCTCTCCAGTTTGACATTGGTGTCCACCTCCAGATTAATATTGGTGCCCCTTCCAGTTTGATATTGGCCCCTCTCCAGTTTGATACTGGTACCCCCTTTAATGTCTCTGATGCAAATGTAAGGATGCTTTAAAACCGGCCCAGATTCCTGCAGCAACATGCCTGGATAGCGAAATTTTTGATATGTTATTTCATTTCGACCCACATGATTCCTTTCTATCATTGTGGCCTTATGATTGACAATTGGAATAACACTACTGGCACATGTAATGCAGTGGTTTACCTGTTGAACACCGTCTTATCTCAATCATTGCGATACAGCGGTTTATCATATTAAGTTTGTAAAATTATTATACAAAAAATTTGTAAAATGTTAATTATATAGATCTTAACGTTTCGCCAATGACCGATAATAAGGTAGCCTGTTGATCTAGTTCAACGCTAACATATTGTTAACAATAGTTAAACTTGTGTGTAGCATCTTTACCGATATTTTAGCTTTTTAAGCTTATAGCAGCATTTCTTAACTACATGATTGTCGTCGTGTGTCGTAATGCCATTGATATATACTTATATTCAGCATGTTAACTAACGTACTTAACCCGTTCGATGTTGTTATTAAGACGACACGTAGCATGCTTCGATTATTGATATTTAACTAAACAAAAAATCTTTTCACAAAAGCTTATAAATCCTAGCCGAATATTTGTTGTTATCTATCGGTAATAACGATATTGTTTCAAATGTTCTAATGGCACGGTTTTAAAATTTAATTGCAGCGCAGTGAAAAAGCATATAACATCACGGTCTTAATCGTGAGATGTCTATCGCTTTAGTTTAATGAAGAAAATTCACAGACATTATAGTGTGACCGCACACAGGTGTTGAACTGCCCGTTTGAAACTGCAATTTATTGTGCTAAAATTATTATTTCAATAATAAATAGTGATTTAAATAAGTGCACACGTAGTATACAATCCCAACGAATGTGTTTTCCTCCCGAAAATAACGCATATCCCTTACGGGTGTGTTAAAACACTATTATGCCCTTACGGGTGTGTTAAGAAGCCGAAAACACCATTACGCCCTTAAGGCTGTGCTAAAATGCTGAAAACACTGTTACGCCCTTACGGGTGTGTTAAACTGCTAAAAACACTATTACGCCCTTACGGGTATGTTAAAATATCGAAAACAACACTACACATCTAAAGCTTGCGTTCTCTGTGGCAAATAATGCACCGCCCCGACGGATATGTTACCCAGTCGAAAAGAATATTAAACCATTACAGTAATACAGAAAATGACACTATACCCCTACGCGTATGTTAAAATATCGAAAACAACACTATTCCCTTGCGTTTCCAGTCGAAAACAATGTACCACAACGAATGATGTGTTCACTAGTCTAAAATAATGCATATACGTAGAGACAATCTCACAACCGCCATGATGTGTTTTCCAATTCAAAATAATGTGTATCTTTTAGGGGATGTTTCATACCATTAAATAATATTCCAGTTAATCAGATGGTTTGGTTAAGTTTTTTAATGGTCGACGTATATGTTTTAAATCGAAACTATAACCGTTGGGTTTCTATCCTAGGTAATTCCCGATATTAATTTGTCCTCTGCTGCTGCGCGGCTTAGAGGTAATCTCATCGAATGCGTAGTTGACTGAGCTGAGATTTGGTGATTTTATAGAACCTACTCCTGGCTATGGAACTCCAGTATCACTCGTCCTGTTTCCTTTCCGTGTGTAGATATTTTCTTTAAAATGCTATTTTTCTATTTATTTTGGCCTTAGCTCGCCAATAAATATTAGCTAGCTGCACGCTGGCATTAAATGTTGCGTGAATGATTACGCTGGACCGGAAGACCAATGGTTCAGGCGAAGCACCTAGTTCTTGTATCGTTATGAGTGTACTGAAGAGATGCATATTGGGAATATTGATAGTATTGTTTATATTTCATCATAAGAGACTAGATATAGAAAAATGATAAGGTACGTAAACAAAAAAATAAAACGGGCGCACTTCAACTTCAATATTTGCTTTAGTAGCCAAGTGAGTATTTTAAGCTATTGGCATATGAAATTTGGAATAAAGGGGTGTACATCTATATAGGAATTTGTACTTTGAATTCATCTGTATTGGAAGATATATTTTATTATTCAAAACATAAGCAAACAGGTAATCTAAAGGTTCACTCTAAAGTCTCTATAACTAGTAACTTACGCTTGATCAGTTGAATGTAATTTATAAAAACTACATATTAAAGTGTTGTGTAATGCTAGAGGAATTGGTTAAAACATAAAACGGAGGTCAATACTGAGAGTGCTCACAACAAAATAAAACTAAATGACTGAGTAAGAAAATCATTTATATATTCTATCCGCTTGCACAATGTTAGGAAACAAACGATGACGTTATATGACGTCATTGCCACCCACTTGTGTTCATATATATATTGGCTATGGAGAGCATTAAAACAGTATATATGGAAACGCAAAAAAGCAAAAGATACACACATTTTGTCACAAGCATACAATAAATATACACATATAAATAAATAACCCACATGAATTGTTTTTCGGCTTATGTTATGGGTAATATGTGTTTTATAAATACATTTCCTAGATTAGTAATTTCAACATTACTGCTCTACATACTCTATGGTAAGACGTATCTGTGTATTATTAAAATGTATAATTATAATACGTATGAACACAAAATTATATAATATAGTACATATAGCCACTTCCATATTCCATATTATATTAATTTAAAACATGTATATATAAAACATGATGACTCACCACCCCAACCTCCTCAGGAGGGGGGGTAAAACCCCCATTTTTCATCTACTTGCTACTATGGTTTCCAAATTTGTAGCGTAGTGGATTGTTCAATGCTCATGCCGTGTTTGAGCTTGAGCAGAAACGTAGATTAGGGACGGGGGATTAGCCTCCGTCGGGCTTTAGGAAGCCCACAAAATTTCTTCTATTCTATTGAGTTAAGAAAATTTGGCTCTTGTGTCACAGCATTTAGGTGCGTTCCGATTAATAAAATCTTGCAGGAACATTGCTTCAGTTCTCAGGTAAATGTCGTAGGTGTCTCAAATAAGCACGCATTTCACGGCGACGACTGACCAAAAAATGCTAGACAATACCCCGTTTCCAAAATATCTCCGTACGCGGCCAATGGGGCAAAGCCCCTAGCCGACTCAAAATTCCGTTCGCCCCAGCTGATGCCGCGTATGGACAGTTTATATTAAAACCTCATTTTGGTGCACTCTGAAATATACCACTAATACGATCAAACTTACGAGTGTTCACCATAAGGTAGCAACATGGTCTTCTCTCGAGGCCAATGTCTAAAATTGAGCATTGTTAAATAAGCGGATGGCCGGCATTATAGCAGTATTCAATTAGTGCCTTTGCGGGAGAAACACTTCGTGCCCCCGCCGCTAAAATAAAATTATTTATTCCCCACCTCAATAAAGAAAACTACCTGACTCGCCCTGGCCATTTAGGCCCCAAACTGAGCGAGTGCAAAACCCCGGTTTCTTTTTGGAGCGAATTGATCGCTGAGTTTAGCCAGATTTCACTATTTATCCTGAGTTGCCCGTTAGGCTATATACTAGGTACGACCATGCTTTAGTTTTTGCTTTGCGTCATTCTCTGTTTTGCTCTGTAGAAGATTCGATATTGCACGGGGAAATTAAGCCCGCTGCAGAATCCTATGTATTAACCATTCAGCCACACGCACATAATAACATTGACTATTATGTCGATGTTAACTCAACTGTACGCTAGTGCAGTTAAAACACTGCAACATGGCAGTGTAATAGGAAAAGAAACCTCGATAGAGAGAGGTAACAACAAAAGGGAAAACGAACAACGAGAAAACGGAAAAGACGCAGATGCGTCCGGGGCTGATCGCCCCATGCCCAACTGTTCAAAACGACCCCAAGAGTAGGAGACAAAGCCGAGCCACCCATCGGCTAGGTGCGTACCGCCCATAAAACGTGTCACCATCAAAATTCCAGCCGAGGAATCAAATTGAAATCAATTAACTGGGCTCGCCCCTGTGTGCTGCCCCGAAAATTGTCTAGAAGGGCGTATCGTGCCATTTAGCACCACGACCGCATCCCACCGGCCTGAATCCGATGAATTATTCTACTCCCTTCTTCTCTAGCTTCCCTTTCGATCAGTCGTGCTGCTAGGTAGGTAAGGCCGACAGTTACAATAGAATGCACTTAAAAATCAGTAGTGCTGCGAATGTATCGCTAGGGTAAATCAGTTAGCGCCCCTCGTGACACTCTATCGCCGGCGTTGCTCTGAGTAGCGATCAGACTGTAGTAGGAATCTCGCACAGTCAGGTTTAGCCCCGTTTTTCCCGTAGCCCCGCCTAATGTCCTTCGCTGTGTGAAATTACCCGTCACTCGTGGTGACCCGCTTTAAGCAGCAATCTTCCAAGCACCCTAGGGCCCCTGCTTCCCACGCCCCATGGCTGAGGATTCGCTAGCATTGAGACGTAGCAGGGATAACCGCCCCTAGTCCGCTTACGCGCGGGTGTCTGCACGCTCCGCCTCTGTGTTTTTCCTTTTTCGCCCCGTGCCCCACAGTCTGTTGAGCGGGAACGACGGCAGCGAGTTGATACTAAGCTTTCCCGTTCTGGATTCACCTTGCCCGCCTCTCTAGCTGATAGGAAGCACTCGTCCCAACCATAAACTTTGATCGTGTAAATAAATTTGTATCATTGCCACCGAGTACAGCCTTGCTTCATCGAGACGATAAGGATTTTTCTGGTTTGTCCGATCGACGAGCAGGCAATGCTCGCCATGGCTTGTGGTCGAGAATGTCACAAGCACTGGCTTGCATTGCCTTCTCATATATCCATTTTCGTTTTATTACTGGAACCAAGGAGTGAAATAATTGGAGGATACAAGCAAAATTTAACTCGCTCATGACAGTGACCTAAAATCCGCTAGGGGTTTACTCTATTTTAATGAGCCGGAACTTCCATTGGTCAAGGTACCAGTTCGTCCGCATAGAAATTATGGAGGAAGTAGGCCACGCCATTGATCATCCGACATTAAACTTCCAGGGCCTGTCGGAACCCTGTGTTGGCCACATAGGCTACAATGCTCTAGCACGGAGCATATCAAGATCTTAACTAGGCAAGTCCACTTGAGTTTCAAGTTTCTAGGGCAATTTTCATTCTTTACTCAACATTTAACACAACTAATTAGAACTAAACAACTTCCGATGAGTCTAAGATAGGGAATAGTGGCTAGGCTCCATGACCTGTGAGCAGGTGTCGGTGCTAGCCTCCCTGGGAGACCTCAGGAATCATACCAGAGACTAGACACGTGCGCAACCAATCGGGCGGAATCCGAACACATCTCGTGAAGCGCGCCTGCGGCCTGCTAAGTTCCGTAGATTCTTGATCCTGACCAAGAATAAGGTTAAAATTATTAGCATTCACGGTCCGCCCTTGAGGTTACGATAGCCGAGGTCGTATAGGCATGATGTTAGGAAGTTGGGCCGTGCAGCTGCGTCCCGTTATTACGCTATAAACGACCACCGTTCATACCTAATGCTACAAACGGCTCTACGTTTGTATTGACTTTTATACACGACTATAGCTTGTAACTGATTATATAGACACTGCTTTGTTCACAACATAAACTACGGACGACGGATGGTTTGTAAAAAGCTAAGGACGGTCGACTGTTTAAACATAATCTTTCGAGTTCGCGCATTATTCTGTGAAAGGCGCATAGTTAACGTACAAGAATAATTACACTTTACAAATAAGATCAAAAATGTTCTCTCTGCATCAATTCGAGGAAATATAAGCTATTACTGTAAGCATGTACGAAAAAGTGTTTAACTCAGCAAAAAGATGTGTGACGAATCTTGAGTCGAAAACCTCGACTAGCACTCAACCCTGCGCAAGATGTCATTGTCGACACATTCAATGAAACCTATATTGAAGCAGCATAACCTATAAGTCCGACCGAAATTAATTTCGTATTAAAATTTACGAAAGTGGTTTTAATTTAGTCCATATATTGGGAATATTTGCATCGATTAGATCTTAAATATTGAAGTGCAATTTCCAGGCAAGAATTTCGTAACTTCAAATGTCAAGTTTGCTCTGCGATATATGGTTGGTTATGCATTTTTTCAATGGAGATAGAAATTGACCGGTATTAAAAGCGTTGCCCATAAGGGTGTAATATATATTGCATATGCCGATTCAGATTCAGGAACACAAAAACATTAGTTTTCAAAATGTAGCTCGAAGCAAGTTTAAATATAAATTTGTGGTATGGTTGATAATGACGGGTTGTTAGAAAGCATTTCACAAAAATTGGGATCACAAAAATTGATTGTAACAACATCTGTGATGCACGGCTTATTTCTAAGTATTTAACAGCGAACACAATGTTTGGTTTAAAATTTGCAAGAAGCTTGCCCTATGTAGCTGTAGCACATGAACTTTGTGACAAATTTCACATTCGAATTAACGATTATATGCATTATGTCCCTAAGAAACTATTAACAAATCGTTCCACTAACGAAGTTAGTTAACCTGTTCAGTAATATCTCCCGTTCACTGGTATGGTTCAGTTATATCTTCAGTTATAATAACTGTATCGCATGAACTTGGAGATGAATTTGGCATCGAATTTAAGATTATATGCATCATGTATCTAAAGATTCTGTTAGCAAATGATTCCCACTAAGAAAATTAGTTAACTGGATCAATTATATCTCCTTTGATTACATACAAAATACATGCACTATCAATAAATAAAAGTCTTTAAACTGCGGAGTGATTGTTGTTTGGTGATGTTTGGTTTAAAAAAATATATGCAGAAAAAAGACAGACAATATAAAGGTACACCAAACCCAAGTTTTTATACGAATTATTTTGCGTTATCTATGAACGACGATGGATACCCTCGTAACATTTTACTGCCGTGTAAAGCTAATAATAATAAAATATTGGGTAACAGCAAGCTGTATGTCCTAAACGATACATTAGAAAACTTGGGCTTGTCGCATTTTAGATTTATGAAAAACATAATACTTTAGAAATTTAGTGCTGCTCTATGTAAAGACCACAGCAGCGATTGTAATTCTGTGTGCAACACACTAGATGGACAGGTGAGACCTTCAATAGATTTCGTTAAAGATTAGATGTTAAAAGCTACTGTTATATTTGCAATGTAGGAATTGAAAATTAGCTCAAGCTGGAAGGCATTTTGGTAGAAAATTTCTCACAGAGTGGATATTACATTTTAATTACCTAAGGATAATTAAAGTATTATTAAGTATCCATTGTTATGGTTGAAGGTGGTATTGGTCAAGCTGTTTTATAGCAATTAAAGATAAATAAAGTTGTGTTAAAACTAATCATTGTTTATGCCTGGGCGCTAGACATATGAATAGAGCCACAAATAGAACCGAAAAACAGGTTATAATACCAAGTTCATGAATAAACAGCATAAAATTTCCAGGGCAACGTTCTGGTAAACCACCGAAGTGGAATGGTTTATCTATTCAAGTTTCCCAAAACGGCTGACCTTTGTTCCACTACTTGCAGCATACATGTCCGTATGATGTAGGGTCACCCTGTTTAAGGTTGCATACCTTCTAGCCATATTTATCCCATCCTGAAAGCACAGCAGCCCATTTCTATTTCCCATATTTGGAGAAAATTGACAAAGTAGAGAAAGTTTGCGATAATTTCACAGAACTTGGCAACAATTTATGAAAATTTTGAGCAATAATTGGGAAAAACTGCAAAAAGTAGGAAAAATTTTAGCTCCCACATAAGGAATCCCGCTACGACTTCCCCTCCCCTTTTCACCTATGACGTATTACATTTATCATGGATATATTTTCGTAATCATTAAATGTGAATGACGACAAATATCATTCTGCATAGGTTTCACATATAGTTCGTGGCCAGAAGTATATCTCTAAGATGTTTGTGAATCTCATCAGTAATGATCTACGAATACTGGATTATGTGCATATTATAGTACTTCAAGCCGACATTACACAATGACAGTCAAACAGCGGATAAATGTTTTTCTTATAGCACAACAATTGACTATATTTGTAGCTGTTCACAAGAAAAACAAAGCCTAATAAAATAGTAGCAGCAACAACGTCCGGTGATCAAGAAAGTTAATTTTACCTTGAGGAAAATGAACAACATATATTTGATTATTCATTGTACAAAAATTTACGTGTACATTCATCATTTGTTCGTATTTTTAATCATAAAATTATAAAATAATATTATAATCGTTTAGAGAAATAAAAAAATTAAAAATAGTGTAAAATATTATACATGGAGTGTACCTGATAAGTCCTCAAATTGGAGCGTATAAAGTGGTCTTTCTTAACTGGGACAGTTGACATCAATTCATATGTCACAAGCAACAATGTTTCGTTTTACTAGAAAGTATGCAAAAATATATACAAACACTACAGCTTCCTGAATGATTGTATTAAACTGCACAATTGAAATCAGTGAGATAGCGGAGCTTGGGGCCAATATGTACAATTAATACCAGTTTTTCTTAAATGTACTTATATATCTTCATACATTAGACATTTTTCTTTAGAAACCAATTACCTATCTTATGTGTATCCACAGTTATTAGTTTATTGAATCAAAATGATCGACAACTATCGTCACGAAGTTGATGGACTACGTGCAGTAGCTGTCATACTTATTTTGACTTGGCATGCCTTTCCAGAATTGATAAGGGGTGGATATCTTGGCGTCGATATATTATTTGTAATAAGCGGTTATCTAACAACACACTCAATCGGCAGCGATATGGTTAAAGGGGAATTTAGTTTTCGATCGTTTTACGAACGGCGCTTGAGACGTGTTTTTCCGGCTGTAACAATTCTACATTTGATAGCGCTGGTTGTATCGTCTTCGTTTCTGAGTTCTATTATGTTCGAACGCCTTATTAGAAGTATGATGGCATCGACATGGTTCGTCTCAAATATTTATTCTCACTGGCAATCGGGTTATTCCGACAGTGCTACGAAATACAAACCATTGCAACACGTTTGGATCATATCTGTCGCCGAACAATGTTATATTGTACTTCCACCAATGTTATATTTCATGAGATCGTGGAGACGTGGCGTAAAAACAACGCTACTGTGCAGTTTGTTTTTCGCTTCACTGGTATCTTCAGCGTTACTCGGTGAACGAAACCCTGCGTTAAATTTCTATATTACATCAAGTCGAGCTTGGCAATTACTGTGTGGAATGATCGTTGCAGCAATAAATATTCGCCATTCGTCTTGTATAATTAATGTAAGCTTCGATTTGAATTCTCATTTCAGAATGGGTTGCTCCGGCACAAACAAATCAGCTAGTAGATCGAGTGAAAACATTATATCTTTTCAATTGCCAACCGTAATGCAAAAGCAATATGTAGCTAATTACACCATAGATACAATTTCAAAATATACTGTGTGGTATGGCACAGCGGGAGCTGATTACAAGGCTCAATTATGCGGCGTTCACGTTATAATGTCCCGATGTTTAGAACGTTTGTCCCCATGTAGTCGCGACCTTCCCGTGTAGCCAGTTAGTGTCACACCCAAGCCGTAAATTTACTGTCGAGGATGTACGACACACCCTTAGCTAGTACATTTTTGTTTACAGTGTCCTACACACCCTTAGCTTAATTTGGCGCGAATTAACTGTAACTGACACCGTATGTAGCTAACGCGATGTATTAGTCAACTGTACTGCGTATTTTTTAAATCATGATATTTGTGTCCAGACTATATGAATATTGACGAGATAATGAAGCACACCATCAATAAAATCTCAAAAGAAAAACGGTGTGCTCTACACTGTCGAGAAGTGGCGATACCCCTAGCTGCTAACCCTTGAAGAAATTTATAAAATCCATGAGGGTGTTTAAGACACCGTGCTGTCGTCAGTGTGCCTGACACTGTGTGGTGAACATAGGTTCCAAATGTTGGGAACTTTATAGCGTGAACGCCGTATTAAGCATAATTATATAAACATATTTATAGTTAAGTCTAAAACACACATATTTTCTCTTTATGTTTTGATTAGCAATATATATCTTTTCTAGTTCGAGTCTTCAAATGTACGTATGTAGGTGTTTTACGTTGTAGGGTTGTAGGGGTCAATTTTATCTAAAACAAATTTACTGTGTTCAGCCGACTGTTAATATTATGTTATGCAGATTACTAGTCTTATGTGAATAGTTCTCGATACCTAGTTTGTTTGACCATATACATGCTATTTTACAGCATTGGGGTGATTAATTCCCGCAAGATATGAAAATCTAGAATTTGATAAAAATTAGAGTGGGCATTAATTTGTGCAGCGAGCTTTATTCTACCAAAAAGCACAATTGGGAATATCGAATTGATCGGTATAATGTAGTCTACAAGGCCCTCGTAATTACAAATTTGTTCACTACATAATAGCAAATATTCATATCTCAGGTTTGGCCAGCTAATTTCCATTCTGCGAAATAAGTCTGTATCCACTCTATTGTTAACGAATTGCGTTATGCTAATAACGTTTATCGCGTATGTGTTTGCAGTTGTGTTTTTCTCGCTTTGCGAGGTTCCTTAAGTTTGGGAGCGACAGCTCATGATGCCTTAGCGGCTAAGGTTCGGAACTTGCCCCGAACGATCCAGGTTCAATTCACCCACGCGGCAAATGTTTGTGTAACGTAGCATAAAACGCACATTAATTCGTTACATCAAAAGGGTTAATAAAGGCTTATTGATATCAAATAATTAATAAAGTCTAACGATGATTTTTATTGTTTGTAGGCTATCGCTGTGGTCATTCTTGTTACGTCTGTTATCTTGTGTCCATATGATTTGTTTCACTGCTATCTGTATGCGACAATCCCCGTTATTGCCACTGCTGCACTTTTAGCATATCGTAACGGCGCAAGCAAATACGACAAAGACCAATGGTGTAATGTTCAATGTAATGTTATTTCGCTGCTTAAAGTTCGTGCACTCCGTTCCATCGGCAAAATATCGTTTCCTCTTTATCTGTTTCATTTTCCGATATTAGTTTTTGCACCGTTTTACTCGTTTGGGGTTTCTAAAACATTCGAAAGTATTATTTTATTGTTAATATCCTTCATAGTTGCAACTGTATGTTACTTTGTCTTCGAACGACCTTTCCGACAAAATAAAAAATTTAGCTCTTCAACTACTGTAATGTTAGCTGCATTTCAACTATTGGTCCTTACCGTGACGTCAATTGCATTCAGCTGCGTCTTGCGCTCTTCAATTGAACGTTCGATATTGAGCAATAAAACAGATTGTTCGTCGAAACATACTGATTTGGATTACAATGTGACCGCTCGAATCGGGTTAGCTGCTTTCAACAAATCCCGGCCTTGGGTTATTATGGGCGATAGTCATGCAAAAGCACTAAGAGATGCTCTTCAAGAACAACTGGTTGCCGGTTATAATATCACACTAGTATCAAGTATTAAAAATGACTGCCCAGTTTTATTTAAATTTAACTGTCACTATCGTAAAAAAATAATCGATTGCCAAACGCATGAAAATATTCTTACTATGCTACAACGTGGCCAACTAAAGCCGTCGGTTATTGTCCTCTCAAGTTTTTGGATTAAGTACTACCTTAGAGACGAAGAAATTGGCAACGGTGAAGGGGGAAATAACGTATATGAAGTATCTTATTGTCATCCGCAGTCAGGAAAAACAAGTAATGATGAGGAACGTAAACAAAAAACATTGACCGGATTTAAACGATCGATTGAGCAAATGCTCGATTTTGATGCGATTGTCGTTTTAGTTTATTCGGCACCATTGGTAGGTTGGGATCCAAAGGTTAGACAAAAACAACAGCTTCAAACCAATAAATCAAACAATATTGTATCGACCAATTATACGCTCTACGTAAAGCGACAGAAACCCATTCGCAATCTTTTCGACAGTATCAAAAGCCGCAATGGTCGCCATAATTTGATAAGACTATATCCGAGCCACCTATTTTGCAACACCTTTATCGCTAAACGATGTGTTGCAAACGTAAACAACACGTTCTTTTACAAAGACACGAACCACCTCAGCACCGACGGTGCGCTAGTGGTCGTTCGAAAAATGTTTGACAAATTGAATAAAAATCAAACTAAATATTAATCCAAACTCTAATGTTATAACTTTTTAATTATATATAATATACTATAATGAACAAAATAAAATATAACTTTGAATCCGTTACTTATAGCGAGGGAGGAGACAACGAGACCGCATTTTATTCTGCAGAAAATTTATGTGGCATCATAAAATAGTTAACTGCATCAATTCATTACCAAGTTACAGGCGCCATCATCAAACTTCCAGCTCATCTTGATAAAAAATATTAAGACATGCAAAGAAATTACTCGCTTATATAAATGGGTATAAAAGTGCTTGTTAACGCTATGCATATATTTAATAGCTAAGTTCATAAACGATTAACAGTTTATTTAAACTTGTTTATTTTAAATTCATTGTTACAGAGGATAGCAGAAAACTTTTTAAATAATATTAGCCCAAACGGAAGACCGACCTCGTTAGTTAATATAACTCCGTTTGTATAAAAATTAAGGTTTCATCGGCTAAAATTCTCTAAAAACTTATCATTCTGCTTTGCAGACACTTGTAGAAATCATGAAAAAATAACTTCCATTGAAGCCTCCAGTTGCTTTTAGTAAAAACGCCAATATTTTCCACAACATTGCCAATGATTTTGCCTGTTACGAACGCAAAGTGGTAATAGGATGCACATGATGTCCGATATTTTCTTTAAAGTCCGTTAAATGATAGCTTATGTTGCAAAATCCCATTGAAAAATCGTTAATAACCATTGAAAAAGAGCATGACACGTATCATCTGCATATTTCGCTGCATCATGCACATTATTAGGTACCGCGGTCGATTCTGTGCCATCTTGTCGATTTTGAATAAACCTGTGTTTTTATTTTGTATGCTCAGAAATTTTGTTTTCAAGTTTTGTCCTGTCACACATTTTGTTCCAATTTTGTACAACTATCATCAAAAGCCACAGATAAGAAGAAAATATCTTCAAACCTTTGCGAGGGGACTCAGAAAAATATTCTAATGTTAGAACAGAACTATCCTTAGGACAAATGTAATATGGTACATGCAACGTTCTGTACCTAAAATGCTATTTTCTATACCTAAAACTAAAAAACACAAATCGACCGCGCCGTTTCACAACATATGCCACGTGTGCGATATGGGTCTCCCTCCCGTCTTTAAGGGATTATAATGAATTCTTAACATTTATTATATTTCAGTGTTTAAAACGATAGTTACGAACATTTTATTCACTCTAAACTAAATCAAAGCCAGTGCATGTAATTATATATACACGTGTTTAGTTTGGCATACTTTGTTTAATACAGTTTTGTCACACCCATATCTACTCCTCTGACACGACAAATTATTACTACACTTTGCACATTTCTTTTCGTAAACTGAAATATGTCAAATACGCCAATGAATAATGCATTACAATAACCCATACCTTAGCCTGAGCGCAATACATATGAAGCAATTTTTCGTTCTTTTTGGACGTTCAGATGGAATTTTGCAGATGTGTCTAAAAACTAGTTAAAGTCATACAAATACTTACAAGTCATAGCATCAGAGAGCTATAGGAACTTTCGGCATTTATTAAATGAGAAGATCAAGTACTGGACAGCATTGAGATATATTTTTGTAGCGGTCGCCAATTGAACATGTAACGCGACGTAAAGCTTATTTAAGTCAGCTTAAAAACAAAAATCTTTTAGGTTTTGTTCGCAATGCATCTGATGTCCTTTTCTGCCCCATTTGCATTCGCATTATATATGGAGTGGTTTCATAGCATCTGATTCTATTTGTACTAGATATGAATCGTATCGTGAAGCGATAAAAATGGTGTCACCTACGTTTTTCTAGGCGTGTTTAGTACCACTACGGCTGACACACGATCTAACAGTAGGTTACTACAATATAACGTACACTTATAATACAGACACTATATTTCACGAACTATAGCAAATTACAAACTCTACACACAAGGAACACATAAACAGATGAATTACTCACCTTGACTGACTGCGCAGCATCTGGTGGCGACCGAAGCCCTGATCTAGCTTAAATACCCGATCTAAGTGTTACTCCCAATTTTCTCCCATTGATTTCGCTAAGTTATCGAAATTACACAGTAACATTTCCAACTTTTAATCCGGTTTCACTCTCCTAAAAATCGATCTTATGACCAAGTCAGTTTTAATCGTTATAAACAGCTTTTTAGTATTTTCTGAGAATTCCCAAGTAAACACAAAATTAAAGATCTTATTCGAAAATCCAGGAAATACACATACTCATGTCCGTAAATGTAGATCAAATGCTTAAGGCACCCAATTATACACTAAAAGACGGATATGTTTCCGGCTTACGTCCTGGACTCTCGTAAAAGTTCTTTAATTCTACTACATTCTTAAAAGTCTCCTACACTTAGTTGCAACTGCAATCTGCACGAAATTTCCATCATTCGATATGCATATTACGCAGTTGCACATCATACATACATTTACATGCACAAAAATCATACACACTACGTTGCTGCATATATATCCACGATACGGATGCATATAATGTAATACACATACTATGTGCTACTAATACACATATGCTATAGATAGTAGTTACGGGCACAAATTATAAACAACAAATATTGGTGCAACAAATTCGCTGTTGCAGCCTGCATTTTATTGAGTCTATGCATATCATCGAGGTACATGTACGGTAGGTTCATTTAGGGTTGAGATATAACAGCGATAAAACAAGTAAAGTTCCTTTCTGGATGTAGAGAGTTACGGATCGTTACATTACCTCCTCTGGAGAACAAACATTTGTTCTAAAATTTTCTTTAAATTTCATGTCAACCCGGTGCAACATTGCATATCACATCAAATACTGTTCCATTCATGTAGCACGTATGGTATTTTTGTGTTTTAAATCATTTAATGTTTGATCACGGAAGCATATTTTCTCTTCAGTCATCATACCCATCACTGTCTGCAATGACAATATGATTCAGACAAATAGTCTCATAGACACAGTTTCAAATATATTACACCAATTTACCGCGGCACACCACAATCACGCAAACCGCCAAGTTACGCTTTTAATATACTACCACCACTAATAATAGCACACATTCATTGATGCGACCGAGAAATATCAAAAAAAATTTCACTTTGCAAATAGCTTTGTTGACTGTGACCAAATTCCGCACACAACCACTCGTTTATTTTCGTAAACAATGTCATCCCGAGTGAACGACAAACAATTCTATATGTTCAGTTTGACTCAAGATTACGTATTTGATGATCAGGACTGTATAGAGACTATACATGTTCAAAACTAAATATACGTTGCGGCTATTTCAAACCTCTTGCGCTTCTTTCATTTTCCTTCATAGTAGTCATATACACGTTATGCATACGTAAAATTTTTTATCCTTTTGGAAAACACAAATTATAGATATTCTATTAACACTTTTCGCTGTTAGTCACCTATTTTAATGGTGTTCAGGTTAAATCCTTACAATGAAAAACTGATTAACGAAGCTCTTATAAGTAGCGAGTTCAATCTTTTAACGCTATCTTTACCGTATTAAGCTAGGTAAGATGAGGAATAGAGTGCTTCGTAACACATACCAAAAATACTCTTTGCATATATCAGTATGTTATTTTGCGGTTTTACCCCTAAATATGTGCTAAAATATTAAAAAAAACAAAATGGAACAGTACGTCTGCAACATTAGAATCTCAGTTTATACGTGCAACGTGTTTGCTTTGCTTGATTTTCACGCTTATTTCTGGGTCGCTTTCTTATAGATTTATGTCAGTCCACTTTAGTAGCGAACACTATGGTTGCTATTCTGTCAAAATTGCGAACATAATCGTGAAAAATTTCGTTGACCTTGTACAGTACTAGAAATTTATAGATCTCCAACAAGAGCTCTCTAGAGTATGAGTGTAGTTTGCGCATGCGCACATTTCCAACTCTCCTTCTAACTCACAAATTAGCTTTTACACTTTTGCAGTTCAGATCCAAGCCATGAACTTAGACAATCACCGTCTACGTATCTACATGGCTTCAATTTCACAACAAAATATATATAATTTTTGAATACACTTAAGTAGATCCCACCAATGATCCTATTTTGTAATAATCAATATCAAATAGCAAAAACTTGTCGCCGAAATGGCTCTGAATTTCATAAGGTTTTTCGGTAGTCGAAAATTGGCGAAGTCAAATCCAAATACCAGAAATTATACTTGTGTTCGAACAGAATTTTGACGATTTGAATTTGAGAAAATTATGTTTTCTATTACCTATCAAGCTTGCAAATGTCTATTTACTGTTCGCTAACAAATTTAGTGCAATAGCGATGTAACATGCAAATCGATTCTTTGTTAAATTCTTGGTGTTTACGAACAGGACCAGCTTAATTGAAATTCGACCAAATTTCTGTTCTCATGAGTTTTGGTAGTTTTAGCCTAATTTTGGCGAACCCGAAATTGGTACACTTTAATTGCAGAGCGCTTGTTCCCAAGCAGTTTCACGCGGGATTTCAATTGGCCAAGAAAGCTTTCTTCAACACTTTTTGGAAAATTATAAAGTATGATGGTTTGTGGGTCAACACAAGTTTACTAGTGCATAACCACAGTGCACCACGACAAAATTTGTACACCGGTTGGACCAGGCCATTCATTACAATAAATTACACAGATCTTCAAATTATGCTGTCATAGCCAAATAAATCGATTATGGAGATACGTTGAGTTACTTGTATTCCGGATCTTTTCGGCCACATTTTTATACTTTCGCTGATGCGAAAAATGTAGATATCCAACACATACCATTACAAAACAATTGCAAAATGTAATTATTTTTGTAGAACGTGATGCAAATTAGTTGTAATCATACTTTTTTCCAGTGAAGAGAAAACCATAGACTAAATGTTTATAGATACTTGTCTGTAAACTAATGTACAGTCATAAGCACATTATAATCAAAACCTGAGTTAAATAATATATAAGCGCTTTTCATAGATTACGCACTATATTTATAAATAGTACCGAAAACCATGGCATCATGTATTATAGATTCACATATAGCTGCACAGTCGCTGAACTGCTGTAAAAGCGTAGTACTAGAGGTTGTGGCTATATGAGTGCTTTCGACTATTTTGGGACTGTTGTATCTATTTAATAATCTATTTTGCCCCAAACCATGTATCGTAGATAACGACTACGACATGCAAAATTTTCTCCAGACAATGACCGCAATATTGCCCATGTATGTTTATCAGTTATTGAGATATGGAAATTTTCTTGTATTTAGGCTCTCATGGCTTAATTGAGAACTCATTAGAATCCCTAATCCTGGGCCCAAGGGTAAAATTGCACAAAAAGTTTTATATATAGTTTTATAGAGCCTTAATTGCTGCATAAAAAGAACCTGATTTATCTGCAATATCGGCAATTGTTGCCGAGATACAGTTAAGAATATGTTTTGTTGGACCTTTTTCCCTATTCGAACCCTTTCGGTCCGCTAGTTTAGGGAAAATATTGGAATACGTTTTCGTGTAAAGAGCACAAATAGAGGCATTAAGCTTTCGTATGAGCTATCATTGCCAGTCAATAGGCCCAGCCGAAGTTGAGTTTACGTGTGTCGCACTAAAAACCGATATCGGACAATGTCCAATGTCGCCAGTATACGGCTAGGACGAGTGCTTGGCTTCGATTGTTTAACTAACTACACTCAAAATTAAATAATATTTTATGAATAGAAATTCAGATGTAGCAGTTGGAAGTAATTGCGTTTCATTACATGATCGACAATTTACCGTGTGGTTTTGGCTTTTAGATAACTAAGCACAAATTTAGATTTATTTCTGTATTGGATGGATATTTCAAAGATAAGCCACCTCTGTGTTTATCTGTGAGTTGATGCTAAAAGTGGCTTGTTTTAACCACAAATATGTGGTAGCTAGTCAAGTCGTGATGTTTTTTGTTTGTTTTTTTTATTTAAGTTTCGGATAAATCGGCAGTCACAACATTCTCATATAATTGTAACTAAGGTTATTTGACTAATGACATATGTTATTAACTTGATACCAGTGACTGTGCAGTAACTATGTATTACTATGGCGATTTGCGCGCTACACATTTGTATAAATGGAAGTGGGGCGGCCACTTAATATTATCTACGTTAAAGGAATTTCAGCATTGAATTTGCGTAAAAACTAAAGAATAAAAATATGAACTAAAAGTTTTGTCACTTGTAATTTACTGGCGTAATTAATACATTATTGAAACTTAGCAAGCGGAGTTCCCGCAATTAACACTTAACTGTGCTAATATCATGCATGCTTCTAAAGGGGGATTATACACTAAGGTGCCGGACCCCCTCGGTGAGAAGCACCGACCCCTCGTGACAAGTCGACCGGTACTCCATGGGGTTCCGAATCGCCCCATCACCTCCACCCCTGGTGCACGGATAATATTTGCAAAAATCGGAGGAAAAGTAATTGAAATTGGGAGAAAATTGGCAAAAATAAAAAAAAATTTTGTGTCCCAACAAATTTCAATATTTTATCCCGTTGTCCTAGTTCTGTCGCCCACCAACTTAGTGATTTCATCTTGGGGAATACGGCAGGCTCCGCTAAGCCACGCCCCCGTCGAGCCACTCACAATTTACCTGAGACCCCGGACCTCATGCATATATGGCATGCTAAAGTCATCATTCGATTGATGTGTTTCCGTAATCTCTTTCTTTGATGCATGACAAGACCCAATTTCCGCTTCTACCTTGGAGTTAACGTTGCTGCAACGAGTTGCTGATGTTCTCGCTAAAGTGATTGACGCATTAAGTTTTGCTTTTTTGGGATCCAATAAATGAAGTTGTAACTATTGCAAAGAAGCAACCTATGAGGTACGGGAGACACTCTTTAAATAAACTACCATTCGTTTTTGTGATATAGAAAAAATAAATAAATTCTTTTTCATTTATATCTCAAAACACAGCCTCTGTATCAAAAATATTATATTTTTGTATTTGTCTAGACGATATCTACAACTTTGCTGACCAACAACTGTTTCAAATCCATGCACAGATAGATAAGAATACAAAAGGATTACCAAAACGTCCTAGTTTAACCCTTTATATATTAAATTTTTAAATAACCTTAAATTTTTGAAAGAATAAGATTTGATGAGAATAATAAATGGATAAGTATGTTACATATGTGTCGAATGTAAAATAGTTGCACATGACATGTCGTACCTAACTCTGTTATATGCGACATGTCATATGTAACATAGATACATACGACATGTCATCCGTAACTCTGTCACATACGACATGTCATATGTAACACCGTTATATACGACATGTGGTATGTAACAGAAATAAAATTTTCGAGTAGAGGGATGCATTATTCTGTGAACCCGCAATTATAAAAACGTGCGCTTATACATTGAAATGTGCCCATAGAATAGTATATTTCGTGTTTTGGAGAATATTGTTCACTTATGTACATTGGAGTTCATTTACATAAAATGTTTGTTCCGCTGGATTAGTACAGTATATATTTCTAACTCAGAATAAACATTGCGTATCTATGCCTATCTATATATTTCCAAATTTTATTTAACGATGAAAACGTGTAACTAGGGAAATTAATCTGTATATCTTGAAAACTGTTGCTGCCTACAATTGAGGGTCAAATATTACATCTATTCAACTAAAAACCCTGTAGTACAGCGTTGTTTTGAACATGTATTTGTATTATATTTTTATGTTTCAATAACTTGAAACTATGCGCTAATGTATTCACTCAGGCCATTTTTCGACTTTGGCTTTTTAACGGCATTTAGTTCAATTGACTGCGATACATGCTACAACATATTTGCTGGAGAATAGTAGGATTGCGATACATATGGTGTATAGACGTGTCGTGATGTATTTCGAAAAGAATTTCTCTGAAATATTTGGAAGTTTACGTATATTTGTGTAAAATCCTTACGTATTTGAAGCTATATTTACTAGTATGACATCACATACAAAAATATTATTCAAGTTGCTACCTGTCGCAGAACTTAGCGCTTGTTCGTATGCACGACTCTTACACTGTAAGTTACGTTACCAAGTGTCATACTTGCTCGGACGCTTGTTTAGATTACAGTAATACATATGTTTAAACTTCGTCATTTTCCGTACCCTATATTATTGTCACAGCCGTCAGGCTGTGACATTGATTTCACCTTTTGTCAGAGTGTGCATTACAGCTTTAATTGCACTGCACTGCACGAATCTCTTATAGTCATGAAAGCCTTTTCAGACCCGACCGCTGGAGTCTGCATGCCAGGCAAAAATGGCATGCAGCAAACGTCTCGGATTTGTTGACTACAATTGAGATGAAAACATTTAGGAATTCCGAGAATTGATGACATCGAAAATTATATTATCAACTTTACCAAGTCTGAATTACATTAATGCTATTTCATAGACAGCATATTCGCAAACGCTGAAGTCAAATAATTTGACATGTTTCAAAAACCATATATTATGTTGAACCGTCGTAAAGTTTATATTTAAGTAACTATATGTAGTACAGGCGCATAAATTCTATTGTTAATAGCAACATGACTGCTGTGACATTCTTCTTTTAAGAAGAAAACTTTTTCGTTTTGAAACGAAAGTTCTTGACACATAGTATGTGTTTCCGACAGGGTAGCTTGTAAATTATATATTTAAAATATAGGTCTGTATATATCTTGCTTTATTTAAATTTACCTATCCGTGTGAACACTTTTGTGATAATGTATCAAAAACAAAAACATTGTATGTGTCTGGATGTTAGTTAGCATATAGGTATAAATGTCCTCGTGTACAGTTCGGCACATAATATGTGTGTATGTGTTTGTAATTCCGTTTCGTATGTACCTGTATACGTATTTCATGTTTATTAGCCAGAAAACACTTGTGTATTTGTGATTAATGCGATGTATACGTTCGCTGTGGCTATATATTTATGTCGTCTTATATCATTTTTATGTTATTTTATAAGTGATTGGAATAATGGTTTTCTAAGCAAACACATACTGGAATCAATTAAAAATGAATTTTAGTGGATCTTTCAAAACTATTTCAATAACCGAATGATTCTTGTTTAAAAATAGAGAGATTTAAGTTGTTTTGATTGACTGGTTGATTTTTATTGCGTAACGTTAATAGTTTTGTTGTCGCTGGGCGGTATAAGCAACATATGTAGCTAATAATAACATGATCAGTTGCCTCGGGATAAAGGCGTTAAATGTTACTTGAATCCAGAAATCGCTTTATGATGGCTTTTGGGGATGGGTGAGAGATAAGTATTTAAATCAGCACGCAGTATGCTGGGAGCCTCAATGTAGTTCTACCGTCATAGAGTTCGGCTGTTATGTTATGTCATAGTTTTTGCCTCCATCTTATCCAACAGTCTTTGGGTTTGACGATTATTTCGCTGCTGAGTTATGAGTTACTTACTGCGCGTCAGTTTATTCGCTAGCTGGACGTTCGCTAGCTATACTTCTACGGTTTTCGTAAGGTAGTCATATACTACAGTTTGACATTGTGGTGGTATAACCAGGCTACTTCATTTCGTTAGTGGCTTAACAAGTTTGGATTTTAGTGTAGTTGTATCACGGTGCAAAGATATCTCAGCTTATTAGTTACTCGCGCAGTGGCATATCAACATACTAATATTCGGCGATCATTGTCGATTGTCACGCGGGTCGTGGATATCAATTCGATATAAAGATTTTTGTGAAGAAGAAAAGATAGAGACACTGCGGCATAACGATGCTCTTTAAAGAGCACGTGCTCGCCTTTGCGATATTTTAAGAAATATTCCTCTTTTGTGTTTGGAGATTTTGCTGATTGGTCATCTTGATGGATTTTGGTTGTGCTGTGGATTTTGCACGTACGTATTTGCTCATAAACCATAGCAGTTGTTTGTGGTGAACCACATTTGTACAGTGATTATTGTGTTGAAGCCGCCCATTGCTTTATTGCTAAGGATAAGTGGATTTATTTGTGTATAGCCGCATATACAGTGATAGTGTAGTCTAGACGCTAGGGTGAGAAAATTGTTCCACTAAATGAGACAATTATTTGACTTAAGAGCACATTGATAAGGGTTTCTTTTTTACGTAAAGACAGTTGGACAAAAGTCGAGAGTATCGAATTCCAATAAAACACCAGTCCGATTGTCTCCTCGTTGCAAATGTATAAAATTTAAAAGCTAGGCGGGCTTTCATGTAAGTTTTTACTACAGTTGCTTCTGCTACCAACAAATTTTCAAAAACACAGAAAGTCAAAATAAATCAATCTTATGTTTGAGAGCTGTGTAAAACTATAGATTTTTAATTTCGTCTATATTCGTATATACATACATATATTCAAAATTATATATGTATATATGCTATATCACTTATGTAAGTAGTACAAATAGCAACTGACTGATAGGGACATAACATTACATGCGAACGCATTTGGAAGACTTGGCGAAGCCTAGATACACAGGTACGATATAACGTACTTGGAATGACAAGAACAAAAATTCTCCTATGTGGGTCAACTTAAGGTGCCCCCGAAAATAGCGGAAACAGCAAAACGATTTAAGCCTGACAATGTCCTAATGTGCCAATAAACTTAATATTGACCCCGCCAACCATCCTGTTTTGTATTTGTGCATAAAATTTGTTGCGGAACGCTTTTCGGTCAATTGAAATCCGGCGCAAAACTGTTCGCGAACACAGCGCTCGCGATTGAAATCTGGCCATTTTGTGTTCACGAAAATTCAAGTAAAATTATCTAAATTTTTGAGAACGAAAATTTGTCGTTGTGATTGTGACGTCACTTTTGCATTAAATTTGTTCACGAACACTGAATAATCCAAATTTAAATGGTAACATATTAGGGAACAGAATTTTTGCAAATTGAAATCGCCGAATTTCTGTTCGAACACAAGGTCTAATTTCTGGCACTTGAAATTGATTTTGCAAATTTTCGGTTAGCGAAAAACCGAATGAAATTAAGCATTCTTTTCCTAACAAGGGTTTGCGATTCGACATCGGTAATGACAAAATAGGATGGTTGTCGGAGTCACCTTAAGTTTACTCACGCATAAATATGCTAGGGCTCGTTGTGTTTTCGATCTAGGAGTAAGTAAAAATACCGTTAAGCGACTGAGTTGAGCTTTTAATATGAGCCAAAAAAATTTACATGGTAGTGCACAAGCACAAAAACACCAAAATGCACGCATAAATGTGATTTGATAAAACGACGGTTCACACCAGAAATTTTTCCATTTTTTACACGGGATGCTACACCTGAGGAACATATTTACCGAAACGAAGTCGAAATAGATGGCCACTAAACCGGAGTCCAGTTCGCAAAGCAACGTTTATAAAGTACACATACTCAGCAATACATAAAAATAGGTACAGGGTACGAAAACCTATCCAGATTTTTACTATTTTTCAATGAGCACATGATGCACTGTGTACGCGCGGATAGATGGCCGCTGAACAGGAGCCTAGCCAAAGACACACGGTATATATATGCTAAAGAACACATAAGTAAAAGAAATGATAGCAGAACATCTAGTATGAACTTTGTTCCGGAGTGAGTGGCCAAACGCTATCACAAAACCAAATCAAAAATGTCAAGCCGACCCCATTGCTCGCACCCCGCCTTGTTTGAAACTGCCTATCACAGTACATCCACAGTGTTGTGTAACTTCCGATAGACGACTGATCTTCATCACCTAGCTAGTGCAGTGGGCATAAACATTTTCCATGAGCAACATGAGCTTAAAACTGAGCAAGCCGCCTCTCTGTTCACACTTATAAGGAATACTGCGTACATCCGCTTACGAAATGCAACTGTTTGCTCTAATAAAATTTTTGCAATATACAGATTTTAAAGCTAAATCTAAAATTGTATGTAAGGCCTAGCACCTTCTCTGAGATTTATAAAATTCTTTTTTCAAATTATGCTGGACATTTATTTCTAAATTTCCAGCGATTTTGTAATCAAACACGTAGTTTTTAACCAATTATTAGCGATATTCCGAGCTTATGAAGGCTTTTTTCTAAGTTATCTCCGCATAAAAATTGTATGAATGCAATAATTGATCCCTGTTTGTTATTGTGCATCGAATTACATAAAATCCTTTGATTTAAACAAATTTACGAAAATACACTGCTTTTTTACTTTAGCCCGTTTTAAAAATGTTACTGCAACCATGCTTTAAATGAGTTAAGGTTCTGGTTTTATTTAGAGTTTTAAAAAAGTTCCCTAATTGATTTTGTTCGTAACATTACCACCTAATGAGGTAATAGTAAAGACAATTGTACATGGCACGAGAACTAGCTTTTAAAAGCTATTTTTTCATATAAATTAACAAGTTTAATACTTACCAGAACTGAGCTTTAACTCTCATATGTCTGGTTAGTTTGGCTAAATTCCGGTATATTATTACCGTCAATCAAAAGTAGATGCGTATTGTGCCGATCAAAATTTTCGTACCTCTGATACGACAGCTGTTTCTGATAATGAGAGGAATCTTTATTGAAAGTTTAAAAACCTGGAAATACCACACTGAGAAGAAACGCTTCTCTATAAACAAATGGTATATGATTGAACTTACAAAATTTAGGATGTTTTCAACGCCTATCAGATCCTTTCTTTTAATTTGACCAAACCGAAATTTTAAATTGTTATTGTTGCTTTACATATGTTCTTGCACATTCACTGCATATTTTCGTGCGCTTCAGCACGGTGTCACAAATAAAGAAAGCACAGCACTGTTTGTGCAATCAATATTTCTGCTAAGAAGGACGATAATTGTCTTCACTCCAAAAAAATTTCTTTTTAGGACTTAGCGCGAAATCATTTTCCTGAACCTGGTAAAATGAATAAAGCTTAACAATTATTATCTCTTGTACTGCCTTTTTCAAAAATTCTCAAAATTTTTTCATATATTTTGTTGGTTGGCACCGAGTCAGAACCTATAAATGTATGAATTGTTCATTTTTTCAAGCTAATTATACGAATACAATACGATTAATTATAAGCTACTAATTTTGTTCTGAGTTTGTATTGTACTGCATCTTAAAATATTGATGATTTTTTAGGCACTTCAGTTGTGTTGACATATTAAACCGAAGAAATTTTTAGAAATAATGCACCATTATTTGAAAGCTCTAGTACAGTGAGCAATCTAAATACAAAAAATATTTTTCGCTTAATCCTCAGCAATTATTCGTTCAAAGCTAATTTCAGTGATCTATATTTTAAAATTGTCTTAAATGGTCGATTATTTTTGGTTCAGAGATCCAAAGTTATCATTAGTTTCGAAATATAGCCCTTTTCCGGCACTCTCAATAACTTTAGCAGTAATTTATCGCCAATATTAATATGGAGGTTTTATAAAAATCCCTTATAATCCCGAAAAACGGATATGTGCAAACCGAACAAATCTTTGGGCCAATAAAAAGTATTTTTGTTGGAGTACAATAATTATTTTATATCCACAATAATAGACTTATGAAACCAATTAGCCAGACCTCGATTTTCGTCTTCTATTTTCGCAAAAATTTTCTGGTATTTTGAATACTGCTTGAACATTTAAAGAGAATCTGACGAAAAGCATTTTTAAATATACGAATATCGCGACATAAAATTTTGATATTTTGTTGACAAAAACTTCTCGTTATAAAGAATCCTGTTTTAATGACATTGTAATAAACACCAACTTACATGACGTGTTGTTACCCTTCGTTTATTTCTATAGTTACAAAATTTCTTTTTCACCGATAAAGAAAGTGAACGTTGAGCATACTCATTGCTTGGCAAACCATAAATGACGGGTCCATCAAGAACAGTTTGGCTCAAAACATACCGTAAATTTTTCAAACGTTGTACATCGTGGCACATATCCCGAGCTTCACATGTCTGGGAGACCTTGCCCGTAATGTAAATTTCTCAAAGCGCCTAGAAAGGGATGGTCTGCAAACAATACTAATATCATACAACAGCACATTAATATATATTTTGCACATGAATACATTCCTTCGTATTTTTCGATTATCTCGTTAAATTCAACAGCATCAATGTTAAGCATCGGTATATTTTCACAATCAAATTAGCTGATATTGGTTAAAACAAAATCCTTAACTTAAAACTCGTAGTCAAATTTTCATTCTCCTTTAGCCTAGAATCTTTTCTGTGTTTTCAATAAACATCACACAGTTGAGCACTTTATTGGAGCAACTCTCTGACCCTAAGTAATGCACGTACAATTAATGAACACCGATTTGCGTGGTGTTCATCTGTATCGTGCTTTGCATAACACTAACTAACCTCTGTTGAGGTTCACGGCTTTCGGTCACCTGTCTAGACGTTGCAACACTGATTTCCTCCATATTTGGGAATTTCTTGATGATGTTGCCCGTGTATCACACAAATAATTATTCATATATTGTTGGAAATTATGAGAGCGCAGTGCACCTCGTTCAGCCAACCGTCGATTAAATTCTGCGTGTAACTCTTTGTTCCTGAAAGCTGTCTGAGAACCCTTTTGCGTCCCTAAATGTCGATTCATACAAAACGTATTAGAACATGAGCAAAAACTTTCAGTAGTTTCAGATATTTCATGCCGTAGCTTGTCTTGTTATTTTCTGACACGCAAACAGCATGTCTTTCTAAATGATGTGCAGATTTTTAGTACATTTAAATTTTTTACTCAATTACAAGGTGTTAAGTTTTTGAATGCATTTGTGGGACACACTGTTAGTTGGCCTTAAATTTTGTTCCAAAAGTTCTATCTCAGTCAACCATATAGAGTTTTCAATACACCCTTGCTTACGCGCGTCAGTTATAGCCGGCTAAAATGATTCTGGTCTCGCAGTTAACACAAATCGCCTAATTGTTTTTGTTCAACCCAGCCATAAAATTTTCAAAACTAATAATATTCCTAGCTTCTTTGGACAATGAAGCATAAGCTGTTGTATCAGGTGTACAATGTTTTTGCATAGGTTTCACTCATTAAATCCTTGCGACTTCGATTGAGCACCATAGTTATATGTGACGTACTTAGGTACTATACTTTCAATCAAATTATTCTTCAACAAATCATAATTTTTCTTTATTTCACGAGATATACGCTCCAATTAAGCGCAGCATTGTTTTGCAAAAAGGCCGATAATGTACGAGCCATCTGATCCTTAGACAACTGATTTGAAAAAGATACGCGATCAATAATTCTTATCCAGTTTCGAAAATCATCTATATTTACGTGAAAAACAGTAGTTCAAAAATAACCGATCTGATCTGGATCGCCATTATAATCCCGTTTTGACTAAAAGTCATTATTGAAAAAATCGCCTGCACAAATGCAACACACATAGCAACATATAAACGCTTTTGACTATCGATAAATCTAGTTACCAACTTACCAGTATTTTTGTTGTACAAACAATGACCATCTGAACGTTATTCCACCAAGTTCATAAGTCTAGGCTTGCGGCACCACAATGTATCCTACGTCGTTCTAGGGGTGTTAGTAAACTAGATTACACATAGACTAAATGCAGATTAGCACAAGATACACCAACGCGAGCAACAAGATCTATTTTATTTTATGAGCTCATTCTTAAGGCCTAAATGTGTAACACTTATTTCGCACTACAACAAATTACAATGTCTACACACAAGAAACATATAAACGGCTGAACAGTTGACTGCGCAGCTTCTGAGACTGACTGAAGCCTTGATCTAACTACACAACTGATTAAAAACCCTAGCCAAGTGTTACTTCCAATTTTCTCCCATTGAATTCTCTATTTTATTGCGTGAGTAAACTTAAGGTGACCCCGACAACCATCCTATTCTGTCATTACCGATATCGAATCGCAAACCGTTGTTACGGAAAACAGGCTTAATTTCATTCGGTTTTTCTCTAACCGAAAATTGGCAAAATCAAATCAAGTGCCAGAAATTATGGAACAGAATTTTGGCGATTTCAGTTTGCAGAAATTCTGTTCCCTAATGTATTATCATTTAAATTTGGATTATACAGTGTTCGCGAACAAATTTAATGCAAAAGTGACGTCACAATCAAATCGACAAATTTTCGTTCTCAAACATTCGGGTAATTTTACATCAATTTTCGCGAACACAAAATGGATAGATTTCAATCGCGAGGGCTGTGTTCGCGAACAGCTTTACGTCGAATTCCAATCGCCAAAAAGCGTTCCGTAACAAATTTTATCCAAAAATACAAAATAGGATGGTTGCCGGGGTCATTTTAAGTTTAGTCGCGCATATCTAAACTACAGAGTAATATTTCAAACTTTTACTTCGGTTTCATTCCCTTTTAAGCCAAAGTGAATTTTAGTCGTTAAAGTGCATGTGTTTAGGATATTCTGAAAATTTTAATACTGTGAACATTGAACAGTATTGTAGTAAATGGACAAGTACAGGATGCTCAAAAACCCTAACCGTCTGAAAAGTGAACCTTGAATAATTTTGACAGTAATTAGCTGCAAATTACCTGAATTTAAAACTTAAACATTTTATAATTTTCCAGATGTGGACAATTAAGCAAAGGTTACATATTTTACATATTTTCTTTATATCCTAGCATCTCACCTGCTAGAAATGAATCTTAACTTAAGATGTTACAAAATCCTTAGTCATAACAATAAAGTGCTGTCACGCAATAATATTTGTGCCAGAATTTCTGTATTCGTGACAGTCGTAGCAGTTTCGCCATAATACTGTACGGACCAGCGCAGAAGGATAAAAGCATCCTTTTGTATTGTTATTGTCATTATCATTCTGATATATAAGTACAGGTATTAATGTCTATATGCCACAACAGTTTTAATGTTAATTAGAGTAAAAAGTATAAATAGTGATTGATTTGCAGCACCCTGTTCATTGCTACAGTTGACATCGTAAACAAGTACAAATGGGTGTTTTACGCCGAACAGACATTTCTAAATATTTGAATGAAAATACCTAAACCATTTTAATAATAAATCAAAATCTAAGTAATGCGATATGTGTCCAATAAAATAATTAAAACTAAAAGCCGCTTTAATTCTAAGTGTCGAATCCATCCGGATTTCGGCTTTTCGATTTAAAACGTATTGATTTAAATCGGTGTGCTCAGATAAAGGTAGTTTTAAATCGTCCATTCCCGTATGGGTTTGACAGAAAAAATTGCAGATCGGTTTTTTATGGAGAGTTGCGAAATATTCTTACTTCTTATGCTTTACTTGCATAAAAAACGAAAAATTTTTTGTACGAGTCGTATTACATGGTTTTGTATAATTTTCCGAGCGAAATATTAAACGGTAAGCATACTCAGCAATTCATCATAAGTCTGATAAGAAACGACATTTTTGGCGTCAAATTATTTGGTGTCAAACCACTCTAGAATAATTAAATTAAAACGACCTCTCTCTGAGCAGTTCAAATTAAAGCAACTTTTTTAACATCGCGAAAGCCCAAATCTGATGGAGTTGATCGCCCCAAATCAAAACGAATAAAATGATTCTATTATTCAACATTCTACCAACATTTTGTCTTATAACAATCGTATGCATAATTATATCCGGTTCTACAAAGACTTCGGAAATGACAATCCATATTACTGCTACATTCCGACATACATCCTGCGTTTCGGTTCAGTAATATTATTGGCACACCGTAGCGTAGTGCTGCGACAGGAAGCTCGCGAACAATGTTCCATTTATGAATTCCTGTGTTTGGTGCATCGCGCTGGGCTTGTCCACTCAGACCGATAAGCTGTAAGTCTTTGGCTTCTTCACCAGGTCGGAGAACGATGAAATATCGCCGATAACTTCTCAATGCGTGAATCCAGTCACTATTTGCTGAGCTTTTCACTTCTTCATTAATCATCGGCGGATCGTCATTACTAAAGTCTTCGGTAATTATCTCACTACTAGCTGGTTGAATTGCAGCTCCAACCAATTGAAAGATCACAACCGTGGCAATAATTGTATTCCTATATTCGAGCAATAACGTCATATTTAAATACAATGACTTTGTTTTATTTAAATATTTAGCTACTTAGACAGAACTGAATAAGTATTTATAAACTTTGGGGTTTCAGTCACGTTAAATGGTTTTAGTAAATACAAATTAAATTTAAACACAACGTTGCGGTTAGTAATTGCAAACATAAATAAATAAATATACTAAAAAGGAATATTTTAAGTAGGCTACAACCAAATGCTCAATTTTGTTCAAAACTGGTTTTTAGTGCGGCTACAAGTTTATTTTTAACACCTGAAATTCGAACTTGTACCGGCTGTAAAATGGACATCATTGTTTAAGCCGTACTTATCTTGTTTTATGTGCTACGGAAGTGCTCAGTCAGTGAACTAGTGCAGAGATCAAGAAGTCAGTGTTCCAGATTTTCAGGAAGTAAAATATTTATCAATTAAAATAAGAATATGATGTGACAAATTGCAATAAATTCCGCTATAGGCCTCTGAATTTAAAACTTTTGTCGCTATATTTATTCAAAACGGGTGATTTTGGAATGTGGCGTGGTGTTACTGCTATAGAGTGCTGTGACTATGGGTTATCAGTGTAATTTACTACTGAAATGACACGATTTTATGAATAAAACATCAAGGGTCGACTATGACCATGGGTTACCAATACACAATGAGGGTGAAGGTGAAGGGACAATTGTTTGAAGGCAAACCAACAAGGGTTGAGTGTGGCCAAAATGTCGAAAAAATATAATGTGTAACACTGATTATCAAAAATGGAATAACAAGTTCTTACGATTCCAGTTTTATGATGTTTTGGTCAGAGACGTAATGATCAGTATCATTTGTACGGTTGAAGATGAACAACTTACAGGACATGAGCTAACTTCAGCGATCATATGATTACACTGGCAAAAATTGCAGCTGTGTGGTGCTTCAAGTCAACTGTTACGTCGAAGGCCGCATTACCCAAGGGCCTAACTCAAATTCTGTACCAAAAATTAATTCGATAAAAAATTGAGTTTATTTTGTAATCCATGATCTCAAAATAGATAGACGCTTAGAAAACCTTTTTTTCAGGTATAAATCATACATTGAATATTTAATATTAAATTTTCAAATTGGAAACCAAAACCTCTGATGTTCTAAGCACATTATAGTAAACTTTAGTGGAAACTTCTTAGTGTTTCGGACATTTCTTTAAACTTGTAATTCGCGAAATATTAATGAAAAACCTATAATTTTGGAACACAGTGATTAATAGTCAGAAGCGATTAAACTAATATTTTCTAGGGAATTTGTTCAATTCTATGCTTCTACAGTTGCACGAAAATGTTATAGATTTGTCCACGCGTTCAGAAACTGTAGCGTTCAGCAACCTTTCCCTGATCAAAAGATTCTAGAATTTGCTGTTGTTGCCTGTAAACTTTGTGGTTAGCGGACGCAGTGACTTAAATTTTTACAGTTTATGTGCAATTTGGCACGGCTTTCATGCGTAACTATTGCGTCAATAAAAATCTAACTGGGTAGCAACCCTAAGCTTAAATTAAAACTATTTTAAAAATTCTATATTAATACAACCAAGAGTGCATTAGAGAAGAGTAGGACACTTCCCTGCACTCATGTATTAGCCCGTCTTTGATGTCGCGGGCATTTTCGGCCTGACCCCAGTTTTTGGGGGGAGTCGAGATGCCCCGATCCCCCCAGTTTCTGGGGGGTTAACGCGGACCCCCAGTTTTGGGGGGTCGGGCGCTAGCCCCCCATTTTTTTTTGGGGGGTCGATTTATAAGCAGATGCTTTTGAACCGATCCTCCTCAGAAATTGGGGGTCCGACCAAACCCCAAAAACTGGGGGGGGGGGTCCGAGCTACTACCCCCCCCCCCCAGAAACTGGCCGAAATCGCCCGCGACATCAAAAACAGGCTAATACATGAGCGCAGGGAAGTGTCGTACCCTTCCCTAATGCACTCTTGATACAACCTATAGTATTAGATCAGAGGAGCTCGATTGATTTACCAAAATTTTTCATAGGGCACATCCTACAGCTTTTATGCTCTTCTATTCAACGTATACTATTGATTACATCCAGGTTCGCTATTTTCAGAAGTACAACTTTTTAGTCCCAATTCATTGTAAATTTCACTGGTATTACAGTATACAATTTTGTAACGCGTGGACAGGACGTAAGGCTAAAGTTTTAACTGTACATATAAATCGAGACAGTACGATTTTTTCCTGGAAAATGACTTCGACCGTACAATATTTTAGGCCAATGCATCATATAATATTATTTATTATAGGGTTACTGTGATAAATTTACGCATGCTTCACCATCGTTAGCTGTTTTCAGGACAAGATTGATTGTTTAAATCATAAGCCAAATCTTTTTAAGATAAAATACCTGCAGACCATTGCATGACTCCAAGACATTGCTATTTTGACGGTCACCCTAGCAACAAACAAGGACTAACGTTCAAAATATTTTCACAGAGCATATAATATTGGACGTTATACATGAGGGGAGTGAAGTCGTCAACGTTTTTCAGGATCCACCCATTTGGACTACCTCCCCGCCTTCCCGAGGATCGCTGCTTCCCTTAAAACGATTAGCTTCACTGACACCTCAGAACTTCAGAATGTATCCTATAGTCTTTATCCTATTCTCATTTCCACGTTAAAACTTCCATGCAACCAATGTGGTGTTGCTAACTTAAGGGTCCAGCACTTTGTAGCTAACATCATACAATGGACCAGTTGGGTAGATAGTTTTGACATTCCCCCAGAAACTAGGTGGTGTCATACGATAGCGCCGTGTCCAGAAGTGTCACACTCTCACTAATGCAATCGTGGTATAGCTTTATCACTGGATATCAATTGATGGGTTAACATTAGGAGATTTAGATATGCTGAGCCTTATAACGATAGTTAATAAGGGATTGCCTGGACGACGTTGAATGGCAACTGATCTACATAACGGGCAGGATGCATAAGGTAATACCTGGAAAGCAAATCGATGAAAATGTAAAATATATATGCTGCTTTGACATGGTCGCAGAGATGCATCTCAGCGAACACCACGTTTTCACACATTTTTAACTTAGATGCAATTATACAAATATCGAGTAGTTGTATTCCATGGATCGCAGTTGAATTTCATCACAGGGAATATGTAGAACCGGCGACGTGGAAAACTAAAATTTATTGATATCAAATTACCGAATTATCTTCCGTGTTATAGCCAGTTCTATGTTTTTAAACAATATTTATGTGTTATAGTAAAGTACTTTTGTTTAAATATGATAAAGCGCAATACAGTACTTTTGTGTCAATCTGACAGGCCTAAACACGGCTGTTATAAGAGCAGGGATTACTCAATGCGATATAATTACAGCAGTGATAGGCGAAAATGAATTTGCACAATTTCTTGTTATCCAAACTTTGCTAGAATGTTATGCATGGTTTTCGAGCTGGTGCTGTCAGTTTGAACCAAATAGATTAGCCACAACCCACCTACACAACGCTCTACGACTTTAAACGATTGACTCATCCTGACAAACAGTACCTCTACAGTCTACATTATTTATATTTTTTGCATCAACGAAAATGGTATTAATATTTAAATACAATCTCGTTTCAATACTGTTCATGAATAATGTTAGCAGCTATTGTCGATGCAACAAACAAATGAATGAACAAACGCATGTTGAAACAACAACATTGTTTTTTCCGAATTCTTAGCAAAAGATCGGCCTAAGTAGAATTTGCTAGTTAATAAATAATAAACCTAGCTGGGACTTCTTGTAAAGAGCATAAATTCATTTTTGGTTCGATAATCTGTGAAATCTATATAGCTTAGACGTAGGACAATTTTTTTAGGTTCAATTTCTATTTATTTCGGAAACATCCTAATGCGGCCGTCTACCTTTAGTTTAGTTAATGTTCATCTCAAATATAAGCGTTAGGTGAAGAATCACATCAAAACGTTAGTGAAATTACTATAAGATAGCGTTAGTGAAAAATCATATCAAAGCCATAACGTAAGTGCCAGGCAGTTCCAGAACGTTCAATGTCGCTCACGATTCGCATAATTGCAATTTGTATCAAAACAAATAACAACTTCGCAGTAGCTCTAGAACTTTATTGTTGGAACAATAATTATAATATACAGTGATCACTTATCGATTAAGTATATACAAAATTATCTTTAATACAAAATTCGATCGAGTCTACAAACGTGTTTTTATCCAAATTTATATCGAACGTTTGGCCCCAGTCAAGCTCATGGATGTAGCGTTATATCCTTGAAAACTACAGCTTAATGATGGGTTTTCTTGGGACTGCAGCCCAGAAATTAGTTTTAGGCTTAGTATATGCTTCATATAATGGCCTTAGCTCTTTCTAAAGCTCAGGCTTAGCCCTAGTATATTGAGGACGGCATAACCTAGATATAGCTTACGATCAAATAGATAAATGCGGTAACCCTGCGAGTCGGACATTGAGTAGATTTGCATTACTTTTTTAAAACGGCAATCATCATCACAACCAACGTCTAATGATCTTAGATTATCGGGAATGGACCAAAGACACCAACGATTTGGCTAGTAACTACCAAATTACCATGAAAAGCGTCGCTTGTTGTAAGATTAACTTCGCATGCGAAGCCGGCAGGAACTATTTCCAACTTGTAGTTAATGGTTATTTTTGTATTATGGCGATAAGAACTTGTTTTGGATACCAGCTAAAAGGATATTTTGAAGTGAAGACAATAATTTACCTCTTTAAGTCTTTTAAAAATATAAGATTTTAATGTAATTTTCGAATAATGCTTTCATAAAGACCTATAGTGTGGTTTCAGCCTGTCAAAGTTTTTACTTATCGACACTTTGTCTATAATCATTAACCAAATGAACAGTTAGAATAAATTTGTTAGCTAAAACAAACAAATAGCACTAAGCAATTAATCTTGTGTCTAGCTACATACAAAAACGTACAGGATATTGTACATTGTAATTTAAAGGTAATCGTTATAGAACTTTTTATTTAGATTACGAAGTTTAATTTTGTTGTGAATTACACGTAAAAATTTTAACAAATCTCAAACAATTAATAAATAATACGTGGAACCATTTCACACGGATCGAAACTATAATGCCCAGCGAAAAGTATCACAGTTTCGATTAAATTAATAAATTTTTAATGCCAAGTCTTTGTAATATAAAATTTCTAAAAGTTGACGTTATTTCTGCTGTAGTAGCAATGCACGATTGAAATCTAGCTTTGAAATATTCCTGAAAAGTGAGTTGCTATTCTTGCCATCTCATCCCCCACCGCTCCCACAATAATATTTAATTTCAATTTACATAAACTTGACCCACAAATAACATGTTCATGTGAACACTGTTGTGACCGCATGAGTCATATTCACGACGAGGCTTATGCCACACTGCTTATGCAGATATCTTTACTGTTTCAATGTGAACAGCTTAAGGCGGGGGTTCAGCCAGCGGTAGTCCTATGATCCACTGTTAGGCTTCATTAAATGCGTTATATGGTGGAATTAGTGTTGTGTCGTAGGTGTCCACAGGAGCGTTACCTCTAAACATTGGACCCCACTGAGGCATATTTACCCTAAACCCCTCACTTCTACTTTTCGTATTAGCTGGGCAATACCTGCAATTTAAATTATACTGTATAATGTTATCCAATCAAGATGTGGGTCATTGATATACCAATAAAATATTTAACCATTCCTGAAAATAAAGACCCGATTTTTAGCATTTCAGTAACGTTGAGACAAATGTTATATGTTCGTTAAATATAACTTATGGGTTCTCGTTTCTAACTTGAATTTTATACAAGGGGATGAACGTACTGGCGTTGTTAGCGTCTCCTCAAAGTGTGTACCGAAAATTTTTAAATCTTACCGCATTGATCTAAACAGAATATACTTTTGAGTTCAAATATGTTTGGAGCCCTGGCACATAGCAGCCCTAACTACAACCCGGAGAGCAAAATTTTTATCTGTTTTATTTTAAACGTTTGATCAAATTTCAAACTAATAGCACAAAATATATATTTTATTCAGATTACGTTTACCATGGATTTTGACACCAAACGAACCATTTAAATATGTTAAATTTAGATATATATGCAATGCTTTTAGAACATGATTAGCTATAAATTGAACACCATCGTTGTTGCTCATGGAAGATACTGATGGCACAAAACAAAGTAAACTGCACTGAAACCCAAAAACTTGATTTCGCAATATTTAATGAAATTTCAACAGATCTCAGGCAGTTTAAAAAATGTGAAATACTTAAATGATTTAAGCACCGTCTAATTATTTACTGTTGTATAAGCTGATTATAGAACTGGTTTAAGTATGTTTTCCAGAGAACGAAAAGAGTTATAATTAGCAGCTTGTCGGCTTTGATTTGTGGTTAACATAGCGCTTAAGAAGTAGAGTTTTAGCTAAGGCTTTGCCCTATCGTTTCAAAAAATGGCGCCCGATATGCTCTAATTACGCTCCATAGAGTTACCTTGGGTAATCATTTTTGTAGGTGCTGCTGAATTATCTATTTACTAAATCTTACTTTATACTATCGTAATCATTAAAGCACGATGATAGCTTTATTAAATTGACACGCAAACATTTATTTGTATCCAACAAAGGTATCCAGCAAATATTACTTTAGCCAATAAAATGCAAACGTTTCCTGCAGGTCTTCTTAAAGGTTTTTCTCTACTTTTGCCATGTGTAAATGAATTAGCTTAGTTGCACGCAATCACTTTACATGCAAACCATTTTATAGCATTCAAGCTCATAATTATACCCCGCTCTGCACGTACTTCGATAGTGACAATCGCGGTTATTTTCACATTCGCTATGACATCCAGTGATTTTACTCAGCAATAGCACCGGTGTTCCGTACTCAATTGCTGACGGCAATTCGCGTACCATTTTCCAATTTTCTAATCCACCAGCTGTAATTTTGTCGTCCTCGTCGTTTTCGTCAGATGAAATTTTATCAATATTTTGTGCTTCATGACCTGGTTTTAGTACCAAGTAGTAGTGGTTCAGCTGTTGCTGTTGCTGTTGAATATTCTGCGATTGAATGCTTGTTTTCGATGGCTTAACTGAAGCTCCTTTTACTTTGCCAGGTCCTGCTAATATATAAGCTAATATCAATAGTAGACTTGTAAATAATGGATACGATTGCTGACGATTCGACTTGGATGTGTTTAGAAACATGTTACTGGAAATGAGTATCTAATACTATTACATATAATAGATGTCTAAAAATACATCATGTTTATAAGTTTGCTGACGCTTTTACCATTTTTAGTTCAACATTAGAAAAAACCTATCCGACACAGCAAATTTATGACCACAAAAGCACCTAAGTTATGTCACCCATGTGAATTCCTTAAGATCGTAAAGCTATATTTTTCAAACTATGGCTAAGTACAAAAATGAAGAGATGAAAATCGTTTAGACAATATGTGAAACACATTTGAAAACTAATGAAAAATTAAAGCGCTAGCTACGTTATTTCTTAATCTTTTAATCCTACCCATATTGTTTCACTAGCTGCTAAAGCTGCTTGAAGTCTTTTTCATAGATTTGCTAATGATCCATTCACATAGGAATGGAGTCGTTTTGTTTTTTATGTTAGTAAAATAAGCCATAAATCTCCACTGATGATATTCATAGGTATAAAGGAAATGATCCTGAGAACGCTGTCTCTCGGTACTTTGACTTTGACAGCTAAGCGATTCTAGCTGCTTTTCGTCGCGTTCCGTTTTTGCATTTTTTCTGGAAAAAATTTCTTCTTCTCCGTTTTTCCAAGAAAAACAAACCTTAAAACAAAAGCTCGGCAAATGAATTACAATTTCCCACAAGAGACTTGCAGCACTCTATGTACTATTAAAATAGCATATATGAGACAAAACAGTTATATATAAGTAGCGCCGAAACCTACTATTCCGTGAATCCTGCAGCACCATAACTGCAGACATATCAATATACTTGTAAAATTGGTAACTAGATAAACGATCGACTGACGACCAACACCCAACGGCAACTCCAAACTGATAACTGCCGTCAACCGGCGATTAACAATTTTCTACCTAATTAATCTCGAAAGCAGTTGGTCATCAGTTATTGCGCCTTCGCTCGGCCAGCCGTGGTGTATACGTTAATGTTGTAAACCAAGCGAATTGAACCAGACTACCGGAACTTTTTAATCCATATTTATAAATTATTAACCACCATGAGAGGATTTCCTACCTCTACTTTGTCATATTTAAGTATATAACATATACTTTTACTATTAAACTAATATGAGCCGATGGTCAATAAAAGACCACAAAGCGGCGGGCGCCCAATACTACATACAGTATTATTGCTATAAGATAGGCATTGCATAAGTAAATACAGTATTTGTCAAGTTGTAGAATTTGGCAGTTTAGTCATTGCTTTGTATACGAAGGAAAGTTTAGTGCTAAAAAAGCGTAATCCCTGTTTTTTTACCCGTTGTTTCAGTTAGAGCGCGGTTTATTTAACTGATGCACACAATGGTAGTGTCGGGTAACGGCCGGCATTCGGCCGGTAGCTAAATTATCTGGATGGCTATCGGATAACGACCGGCCTGCTTTAGGCCCGCAAAGGTCGGCTGACTGCCCAGTAGCTTCTCCACTATTGTATAAGTGTAATATTTGTAAATGCGTCATCATTTGTTCAAGAATCAATTTGTATCTGAAGGTCTTGCAAGGCGTGCTATAGCAAGTACCCAATCTTACGCCTTGGCTGTTTCAAGCAAAACTGTGCAATATTTAGTGCTGGGTGGCAGCAGGCTTTGTCGTTTATCATTAAACATTGACGTATATTGGTTTGATAATAAACATATATGTTATATAATATGACAATATAGTGCTAGAATGTACGAAATCTTTGCAAGTTGGACATATAGGATCATATACATCAAAAAGTTCCAGTTGTCTGCGTTATAATTCACTTGCTATACTGTAGTAAACGTATAGATCACGACGGCACGAGCGACGACTATAACCGCTTACAAACGACTTTCGCAACTGTCAACGACAGAAAGTTGTTTACGGTCGACCGGCGTCCGCGCGAATGGCCGTTGACAATTTTGCAGCCATTAACGTCCAGCCGACGGATTTGCGGCTGGTAACGAGCGGAAAATTGTCAACGGCCGGCCGTGGCTATCCGTAGCTCAAAACTACTCAATAGCTATTAAATTTATCAATATTTAATAGCGAGGCAAAATTAATAAAATGCCGAATTATTGGACAATACTTTATCGAACCCGAATCCAGAATTTACCTGAAACATAAATCGTTACATTCCATATTTAAATTAGAAGATTTTCAATGTTTCTTGAGGCTATTCGAAATTAATTTTTGCAAGAAGCAAAAGAAAGTGTTTGTCGTTTACATGTTAAACACCTAGCGATGTGGTTTTGCTTAAACGACATTAAAGATTGAAAGTGGTTATTTAGGTCAAACAAATGGTGAAATTAGTCGAATTCTATCGAAAGGGCACTTAACATTTTAAGTTCCTCTACAGCAGAAGGTTACGAAGAGACATCGGTGATCAATATAATATGTAAGTTTAGCGGGTTAGCTTATCGACACTTATCACTTTGAAAATAATTTACGAATAAGAACTTTGTTGGCGCTAATATTTCAACTCCGCATGGCTATTATTAAAAACCTAGCACTTGAGCAAATACCTGTTTTATTTCGGGATAGAGCAACCTAAAAAGCAATCCGTTCAGATGTAATTGTTATTTATTACATAGAACATACCAAAGAATAACGTGATACTTCATTGCACTTTAATGTAAGCCCACATATCATGACACGGATGATCTCGGCTTAATTGGTTTCTATTCAGGGGGTACCAATTACAGAGATCTCGAAAGTTTATGGAAGGGTCGATTGGATGGCTGTGGTCGGTTCAACCGACCTCGTCAAAATTGGGGTTCTGACATACCACCCTCACAAAGCAGGGGGATTTAAACCACCACCCATAAAACTGGTTCTGTGGACGATTACCACCCACACAGAAATGAGAAGGTAGGGCTAACGCTCCCGTATTATCGTACATACAACAACATTAGAGTGCAGACAAGTGCCATACACTTGCCTAAAATGCACATACGTGCCCGAGCTTCGAGGTCTCAGGGGCAGCGGGTGCTTCCGTATTGGGCTCTTACCCCACCTGCACCCCTGAAGGATCATCTGGTGCACTGGAGTGGAGGAGGGTGGGGAGTTTGTCACGTGGGGATAAATTTTAGGGCTTAAAATTTTCCTGTTTTCCAATTTTCCCTCGATTTTTAGCAATTTTCCGCTGATTTTTTGTCAATTTTTTGCAAAATTTTCCGCGCCGATTCACCGCGGGTGGTGGGGCGGTCTCTGATCCTCAGGGCGTCAGGCTACCTGCCATGGCGGAACGGGGTTTGCCCTGAAGTCGGAGAATCTGTGTGTTAGTGGTATAATCCCACTCACCCCTATGAGCATGTATCCTTATGCACTTTTGTTTACTATTACGTTTTTGGCGCATTTTGATTCTCTGTCTTCATATGTGACCAAATTACTGGGAATGTAATGATAATATATTAAATTTTTAACCTACGCTATGTCTAGAAAAGTGGTAACTGCAACGATAAGTTAATATCTCTTTTAAAACTTTAAAGGCTGGTGAGCTGCCCAAGGAAGGTGGAGAGATCGGCGCCTTGCGTTAAAGATGGGTCCGACGCCTCAGGTCGCATAATCTCCCTCGCTATGTATGGTCATGTATGGATAAATACTTATACTTTTTAGTAACCGAGAAGCTGTAGTCGTAATTGTGATGACGTCACTTTTCGAACGTAACAGGTTGTAGTACGTCTGTACTTTTGTAATGATCTGGACATTAACCTATGATTTCATACTAAATACGTGCATTTTATTGTAACGTCTATAACTCCGAAATGAATTACTCGATGTAGTAGTTCCATTTGTGATGCGACTAAGCTTTCTGTATATAAAAAGCATAAGTATTTGGATGTTTTAACACCAGTTGGTGTATTAGATACCTGGTTTGTAACTTTATAACAGGTAGAAATCATTTGGCTCAAACATTTAAAGCCTATAAGACTATACAAAGGAGCCCTATACTATTTATCATGCTTTAATAGTGGCTCCAAAATATGAAAATGAAGTCAAATCAACAGCTTTAATCCAAAATGAAGCCTAATGTTGATATAGCAATGAAAGCAGGTCGAGATGCTCTGAATCCGCGCCCAATTTCTGGTGAGGGGTAGCTCGACGCCCCCAATTTTTTTGGCAAGCGGGCTAGGTCAGGCCAACCAATTTCTGGCGGGGGTCGATTTATAAGCAGCTGCAGGTTCAACCGACCGCAGCCAGAAATTGGGAGGTGCGACCAACTCTCCCCCAGAAACTGGGGGGTCAGTGCATCTCGACCCCCAGAAACTGGAGGAGGTCATGCCGAAAACGCCCGTATCATCAAACACGGGCTAACATTGCAGTGCAGGGAAGTGTCATACTCTTTCCTAATACACTGTTGATAATATCAAGCGAATAGAGCTGTCAAATGTGCAATATGTCCAAAAATCTATTGTTTTAGTGCCCAAACGGTAACAAGGTTATAACCAACATATTTGGCTGAAATCTTTTGCACATGTACCTATTGCA
>JASANE010022094.1:0-46560 GCA_030248225.1 Trileptium ribeirensis | reverse complement strand
CGATTTTTCTACCACTTGCTAAAAATGCTATAATTCCTTTTGAAAGTTGTGATATATATATTTTGAAGGTTGTAATCTTCTCGATCACCACAGGTGGCATATATGAAATGAAATGCTTACCGGACGCCCAATCCTGCTGGGTAAGCTACCGCATTGTGTTGACTGTTTTCGGCACACGGACTGGGTTGAAAACCGATCGATTGTCGGTTCGTAATCGTAATATCTTTGTTGTGCATCTGCAAGACGAATAAACGAGGCAGCAGCGCGAAGACACTAAGACGTGACAGCGGCGTGTGCATCATGAAGTCTCGTCTTAAATTGTTCTGTAGTTTCAGCTATAACGACATGCTCCGGCAGACCGTTCCAAAATGAAATAACGCGATGTGCGAAGAAAAATTTGCGGCAATTTAAGCGAGCTGCAGGGGGAACCCTTAGTTTTAGTAAGTGATGCCGAGTACCAACCTCTGGAGCTAGACGAAACAAACGAGTCCAGTCATAATCTACGAGACCATGCAACATTTTATGTACCATAATTACATCGGCGCGTATACGACGCTTTTCAAGACGTTGTAGGCCCAAACGTTGCAGTCTCTCGTCATAGTCTAGATGACGCAATGTGTTGATGACTTTGGTCGCTTTGCGCTGCACACCCTCGATTAGGATAACGTCGCGTTGGTAGTACGCATTCCACGCAGAACTGGCATAATCTAGTTTTCTGCAACAACCTTGGCACAATGCGACGACGGTTTAAGATCATTTGATACTGATACACCCAGATCACCGACGATTGTTTTCGTTGGAATCAGTTCCCCGTTCAGATAGTATTCTCGCTGAGGATTGTGAAAGCCGAAATGTAAGACCGCTGATTTACTAACATTGAATTTAGCTAGCGATAGTTTGGCCCAATCTGAGACTGATTGCAAATCTAGATTCAGGTTGTCGCCATCGAGCCAACCATGATTAGCATGTATACGACGCATTAATTTAGTATCATCCGCAAAGAGCCATAAATCACTCGCGACTGCACTAGTAATATCGTTAGCATAGAATATAAATAGAATTGGACCGAGCACCGATCCCTGAGGTACACCGGACAACACGGGCATCGTGGGTGATTTAGTTCCATTTATTACAACACACTGAGTCCGATTACGCAGAAAAGCTTCAATCCAAGACAAAAGCGGCGGGACGAGACCATAACTACGTAGTTTGCTTATCAAAAGTTTGTGCGGGACTCTGTCGAAGGCTTTCATAAAGTCCAGATAAATTACGTCTGCACCGTCGCCATCATTTATAATCGTTGTCAGAGAATTTAGAAAATCAATTAGCTGTAGTTCAGTAGAACGTTTTGGCACGAAACCATATTGGGACCGACTCCAAAGCGAGTTTTCAACAGCAAAGTTAACAAGTTGCTCCCGAACGACGTGTTCCATAATTTTGCACGTACATGAAGTCAAGCTGATAGGGCGGAAGTTTTCACAGTTGTGCTTGTTACAAGACTTATGCAGCGGCGTTACAAATGCTTTCCGCCAGTCATTTGGCAAATAACCATCAGTTAGGGACAGATTAAACAACTTTACTAGATACATAACCAGACTGTCACAACACTTTTGAAGAATGTAATTATTTATACCGTCAGGGCCCTCTGCAGCAGTTGTTTTCGTTTTCATAATAGCAGCAGTTATGTTATCAGGGTTGACAACAATTGTTGATAGCAGCTCAGTAGAACGTTGGGGAAAAATTGGCACATTTGTTACGTTTTCAGCGACGAACACGGATGCAAAAAAGTTGTTTAGCAACGTCGCACTCTCCAAATCGTCAGAAGAACAACTACCATCAGCCCTCATTATTCCATGTACACAAGGTTTAGTACGTTGTTTGTGGTTTACGTAACGCCAAAATGATTTTTTATCGCGTTTTATATTCCCTGCTAATAATTTTTCATATCTCCATATGGCTCTGTTCGTCACTAACACTAGTTCGTCGGTTAGTAATTTGTAGCGGTGGTAAGTTATCGCCGTTTGATTACGTTGGTAGGCGCGTAGTGCGTTTCTACGTCGTCTTGTCACATCGCGAACTTGATGATTTACCCATGGTGCGGACGAGAATTTACGACACAAGCGAGTCGGGGTAAAGCGTCGGATAGCGTTTAACACAGTGTTTTTGATAAGGAGCCACAAATGTTCAACATCATCGATCACCATTGCATCAGCTTGTTGTAAACTAGTAATTATACTATCATTTATACGAGTCCAATCAGCTCGCCAAAGATTTAAGGAACGTTCTGCTCGTAGTCTGTGTTTTTTGACGTTGTAAAGGATCAAATCAAAACTAATTACCAAATGGTCGCTATTACCAATTGCTGGCTCAGTTGCTAAATTTTCAATCATGTTTTCCTCGTTGCTAAAGACCAAGTCCAAAATTGCATCATTTCGCGTTGGAATGTCAACGTGTTGCACCAAGTTGCTATTTTCAATTTTAGTCATAAAATCATCACAGCTGGGGGGCCATGTGTGATCAGACCAGTTTATAGCGGGAAAGTTGAAGTCACCTAGTAGCAAAATGTGTGATGCGTGGGAGGCGGACAGGTCGGAAATTATTCGATACAGTTGGTCATTTTGTAAAGCCGAGTTTGTTGGAGATCTGTACGCACAAATGATTAATAGATTGTCATTGTTTCGCAGATTCACCCGTGCGACGATAATATCCTCATAACCATATGTGACTAAGTCATCCACCGGAACAGGCCTCAGAGAATTGGCAATGTAGATCAAAACACCCCCTCCCATTGAATGGGAGCGGTCCGCGCGGAACATGGTGAAACCAACTAGATCAAGCTCAGAGTTACTTATATCACGTCGTCCCCATGATTCACACACGGCCATCACGTCCAGTGTTCTTAGCGTTAGCATTGCTTCAACAAGATGCATTTTGTTAATTAAACTACGGGCATTAAAAGAAACGCATTTAAAACGGCTATAATCACCATCTTCACTATTATCGACACTAGCTAAATCAGAAAATGATTTTTTACGGTAAAATTACCTATATTCGCAGAATTATAAAATAAAGCAGTGTTAGTAGATAAAAAAACGCTAGTATTAACAAATGAATAAATAGATTCAGCATTGCCCAAGCTTATTGCTCCGTCCTGCGGCCTAAAGGGACCGTCACTGGACTTGTAGAAGTTTCTCCAGCCGCCGAATTGCCCGGAGCAGTAGCAGCATTAGCTTCACTTCCGTTGGCTGCTTGATTTTTCTTGATGACCAGGCGCCCGTTGCGGACGAAAGCTTTCTTGCTACCTAGGCTACTTTTTTCGTGCTGAGCCAGTATTTCTTTGTCAGCAGCAAGTTGATCTTTAGTAAGATCATGCTTGATAGATACATCCTTATAACGCGAATCTTTCAAAAAATGAGCTTTGGATAAAACTAATAATTTTTCGGACTCAGACCCCAAAACAACTTTAATTGGGCGAGGTTTTCGGCCAACTTTTCCAACACGAATTATTATTCTAATATTTACATCAGGAGGATCAGACTTATTAATGCGTATGGTATTTAAAATATCAGACACCGTCTCTTCATCATATTGCTTGCGAATTTGGCTGCTAGAATTTTGCGACTCGGACACATTATATAACATGACATTAGGTTTTCTAAATTCTATTTCACGCAGTTCCCGCACCATTTCAGTACCAGAAATGCCATCATTCCCGTGCGACTTCTCCAAATTTTCCACCCTAACATTCAAATCGTCCAGTTTGCGTTCATACACAGCACTAGCCGTTAAAATGCTTTTTACTTTAGTAGAACAATGTTGACAAAGCCAAGATACCTGTTCGTTGCCTTTTAACAGCTCCGTTGCTAGACTCGCCGAACACATTTACGGTGAAACGTGCGTTCGCAGAAATTGCAAGTGATAGGCGCATCCCCAGCTGCTCGGCTGATAATTCGCGTGATGCATTTCGGATCGTAGCACATTAATTCGTCCGTTTTATCACCATCATTTTTTTCTGAAGACGATGTACAACGTTGTGATTTTGGAGGCATTTTATATTATACACAACAATATTGAATATATAAAATCTGAATGCAATTGGGTTAAAACCATTGGTTCAAATGCCATATGGTTTTGATATACAATGAAAATAGCTATAAACTTACGCTTACGACGTCGGTACTGCGATACACATTGTTCCATAAGCTACGTTTTCCGCAAATAAATTATTAGCTTACAATCTCTATAAAGGGTGTCCTGGGCTCTCCAAATTGGCGTGGCGGAGCTTGGCATTTTCAAGCACCCCCTGGCAAAACCTATACCTCTGCCCTCCGGTTCGTACCCCTTTCAAAATTATGAGCTCAGCGCCTCTTGGCAAATTTTTTTGTGTCGCGTGGCAGACACACCACCAAACGACATAAAATTTGTTTCCGACATGATTTTCAACCATTTTTGTCTTGGCAAAATGCCACCTGGGTAAAATTGGCCGCCCCTGGTCCCGATCTAGGCTAATGCTCCTGGCAAAATTTTCAGGCAAAGAGATTCCAGATGTTCGTGGATTCGATAGCCAAAAATTCAAGGCCGTTTCTATACTAAACTGTTCTGAAATGTTAACGCTTCGTCGCATTTCCAAAACAATTTTAATCCTGCTATATAGCAGCTAACGGCGAACTGTCAATATTGCCCGTAGAGTAATTTGAATTGGGTACGCCCACCAGAAATTGATGAATGAAACAATTAAGCCAGAATTTTGTAGCAGCCAACAGACAGAAAGTATTAAGAATAAATTTTAAAGCACAATAATTTGAATATAGCTCAAATTCAAGGAGACTCGAAATGAAATGCAAGGAGCTTTAATGGACAACGCAACTCAGGAAATTCAAAGTAACGTTCAGGATCCAGGGATATCCAATGACTTTGAACACTTATCGTATAAATAATAAAAATAATAACAGATTTTACTAAAATCGCTTATAAAACACGTTATAAATAAATACGTACTAACCAGCGGTGATGGATAAATAGCGAACTCTAGTTTTGACTTCTTGCCGTAATCTACAGACAGTCGCTCCATCAGCAGTGACGTAAAACCAGATCCTGTGCCTCCGCCAAAAGAATGAAAAACAAGGAAACCTTGAAGGCCCTGAAATATACGAATCCAAATTTAATCGGTGACAAACCTCGAGATCAAGATTTCACACAAATACCATTACGACATAAATGTTAGCATATCTCCAGGTAGGCACCTTTTATACATAGCTTTCGGTGCTGAAAAATTAACTGCCTGATAATCAGACAATTATTTGTTCACCAATCAATTTAAATAGTGACAGTGACAGACTAATTATATATTGCAATTATTTACACACAGTATGTATCTTGCCTTGACGCCCCACTTTAAAACATCACAACTTAATTGAAAGGCTATCCATTAGGTGGGGCGGGCACAGCCGAAAATTTATTTTTTTGCCTAAAATTTTGATGACCTTCCCTAATTTTTCCCAATTTTCTTCAATTGTTGCAAAAAAACTTCATATCTGCAAAGCCAGTCATGGTCTTGAAACCTAATTAGGGCCACCCTCAACCTTATTATAGGTCAGAGCTGACTTTGGGTCTCTGACTCCTAGTTTCAGAGGCGTAAAAACCCCGATGATTCAAACTTTAACAAGTGACGTAGTTACTTGTTTTACCTCCCTCCGTAATAGCTTGGTGGTAAATTGTGGCCCTGTGAAGAGGCCAGCATACTGCGGCATCATGTATAATAGTGTTTATAATGTGTTGCGATTTCTTGGACAGATGTACATGTAATTCCCTAGCTGCGTATAACAAATATTACATGTATATACAGTGCCGAGAGATTAAACACAATTGTTCTTGCAGAACCATTAAAAACAAAGCATTGATCAGAACTGATAGTGTAGCTTTGCCTTATGTCTATTTCTATTCAGTTAGTTTTGCTTCAAGGCACACATCACAATTGACTGCAAGTAATGGGAACCCAAGCAGCCGAATAATTAGTACTAATCAATAATTGAGCAATTGCAATGTTTCATCATATAACTTTGCACAACCGACTTATGCGCATCTGGAAAAATAAAACGATGGACAGGATACAGTAAACCTATTTCGTTAATTCACAATTTTACCACATATTTCTAAAAAGATGGAGAAAATTAAAAACAGGACGCGCGTGAAAAATATACTTGACCTCACAAAAGCGAAACTAATGATACCGTCAGCATCCGAGTTTCAAAAACGACGCCTGCCTAAATGATCATTCAGACGACATCTTGTTAATATTCCTTAGAATTTTTCCAGATATCTAATGGTCAATCGACCAGCTGGCTACATTACATCGCAATCGAACAGAGGCAGTTTTTTTGCCATGGCGCGCAGAAAACTGCCACGAACCCCCACCTCAATTTACAGAAACCAGCTACATATAACAGACCTATCCTTGATTCCCAATATCCTCTCTGCTAAATGAGGCAGTATATATACATTTCACCATCAAAACGAACGTTTAATTAGTTTAAGCTTCAACAATTTCGTGATAGTTTTAGATAGCTTAAAACAAACCCAATTTAAAACTAACTGAACAGTTGTCGGTCAAACGACGGATACGGTCAAGGGTCAGATCTATTATTTCCTTGCCAATTGTATAATGACCACGAGCATAGTTATTTGCAGCATCTTCCTTTCCCGTAATCAGCTGCTCAGGATGAAACAACTGGCGGTACGTTCCGGTTCGTACCTCGTCTAAAATCCATCACATATATAACGTAGAAACAACTTCTTTAACGTGGATTGGAAAAAAGAACCCCTGGTAACCATTCATAATGAGTTTTATTCATAAAAATCAGCTTTTAAACATATATATATGTATATATATATATACCTTCAATTGTACAAGTTTGTGATACCCTGAAAAACGTTTTATCAACCATAACAATATTTACCCTTTGTTTCATCACACACTAAAATATTAAAGCAAACACGACACCGAACCCCTTAAAAAGTTGTTATTTCCCTCACTAAAATATCGGAAGCAAGCAGAACATCAAACCCCTGTGGAAAGATTTTTTTATAACATTTTCTCATGTCCTTTGCTGCCTATTTAATCCACTAACTATACAACATCGAAAACTAGCAAAACGTTAACCCTTTCAGCAAACCAGAAATTCAACAGTAACAACAATTTTACATAGCAAAGCAGCAATACATAACATTTAGACAATAATGTACAGATAAAATTTATTGAAATTCGAATCAAGTTAGAAAAAATTCCCTACACGGGAATTGGAAAAAGGAACCCCTATGCAACTTTGTTCAATGTTTATACGCTTGTTTGAAAATTCCTTTTTCATTCATAACAATTCCCTTCGCTATTATACAGAATCTAGAATCTTCACTGCGCCCGAGATGCCATTTCGAGCGCCTCACCTCCGCATATTTATCCTACGGAAATAAAAATATGAAAATTGTTGTCAGGCTGTAAATGGTTACCTATGTTATATACTCCTAAGACGAAGGAATATAGACTTGTATGGATTATTTGATGGCCATGTCCTGGATTTAGTTGAATATGGAGGTTTAGGCCAAGGTTGGGGAGGTACGGAACTGTCGACGCCGGATTCTAGGCATGACAAAGATCGATCACATCAGAAACGAAGACCTTCGTCGAAGAGTTGGTCACGAAACCGAGGTGTCGACACTGCTGTGGCCGGAACGTTCACGGTTGCTCGGCCATGTTCTGAGGATGTCTGACAACGGGATCCCGAAGTCACTGACCAAAGAAACGCCCCCGGACGACTGGGCCCGACCGCACGGAAGATCACACAAGACTGGCGACGTCAGGCGCCAGGTGAACACCAGGTGAAAATGTTATTTCATAATTATCTCTATTTCATACTCCAGTGCAAACAATAAGTTTTGTTACTTTTTACGTTAGGAGTTGACGATAAATAACATTTTATTTACAGTTCGCAGATTTGATTTTGCAACTGTAGCTACTTAACCAAAATAGCACTCACTAAGGGGTGCGACAAACATTTGTGTCGTTATTTTAGCGACTGAATAAACATTCAGGTTTGCTGTAAAGGGTTCAATGTTTTGCTTGTTTTCGCTGTTTTATATATTGAGTGAAATAACTAACAAGGACTATGAGGAAATATTCCAAAAAACTTCTTTCTACAAGGGTTGGATGTTCGATTTTAGTGAGTGATGTAGCAAAAGGCTTATGACCGAAAATGCTTTTTCATGACTGAAAAAGCATTTTCCAGCTTATAACAAACTCATAAAAATAGCAATCGCATGGGTCGGCGAATTTCCAACTACCGTAAATATTATTGACTTCGATAATTGAAAACACGAGAAACTTTAAAGAAACCAAGCAAACTAGAAACTCCATTTTAGCTATGCAATAAATTGCTATTATACTAGTGGCAATAAAATTATAGAAAGCAGAAACGAGCACAAATTCATTTGGACTATCGGCGTCGCAAACTTCAACTTAGACATAGCCAGAAGGAGTAAAGGCGGAACTAGTTGACTATAGCTTCGCGGCAAAATAGCATAAATGGTCATGCTTCTTTTCTATAAGGCTGTGGATATGGTATAAAAATTGCGTAGTTTTCTTTAATTTAGTTGGGGATTGCATAAACAAATATATTTTAATGCTGATTTTTACTATAAAAACTAAATATATACAGCTTTGAAATGATACATAAACAGTTTTTTTCCAATACCCGTTTAAGGAAACTTTTCAAGCAACAATGTTTTGTCATTTTTCTTGAAGGAAATACATAGTACAACGAAATACGTAGTATTCACTGGCATCTCGCTAGTGAACCCCACCACGGTTCGTGTCTCCCATTAATTTTCTATGTACCCTATTCATTCATCCGTACAGAAAAATTTGGCCCAACAATTTTTTTGAGAAAATTATAGCGAAATTGAACCGTGGACGCACCTCGCGTGCCCCAAATTATCGAACCCGGCCTCAATTCAATAGGGGGTCTGCCCCACCCCCACAAATTCTGACCCTGCGAGCTGCCAGTTCAGAAAGTCAGTAGAATGCCAAATTTTATCAAGTTTACTTTTGAACTGAACTAAATCACACGTTGGGCCTGCCAGATACGAAAAATAGAACTTTAGAGCCCTGGAAACACAATTAGTCCAAATTTTGGGATATGGGAAGCTACATGGGCATTCAAAATAGTGCTTACAAAGTCACTAGATTAATTTGATCAAGTTTACTCTTTATAACGGACCTAAATCGCATTTTGGGCGCGCCAGATACGAAAAATAGAATTTTTGGGCCCCAGAAACATGATTAGCACAACTTTACGGGTATAGGAAGGTAGCTACATACCGGAACAAATAGTGTTCACAAAGTCACCACTGCGCTCTCCAAATTGAGGCCTGGCATTTTCAAGTACCCCCCGGCATCTGATGACAAATCTTTTTGTCTCCACTCGGCGAAAACACCCCAAAGTGCATAAAATTACGCCAGAAACCAAAAATTTCGCAAATTTTGTCAAAATTTGGTTCATAATAACTTCTTCTCTCCTTCAAAAGCGTTTTGACAGTGTTTCGGACACGATTTTTTTACCGTTTTTCCCTTTGCAATATCGGGCGCTCCCGGTTCAGAACCAGGGCGTTGCCAGGTTCATGCCCACTGGCAAAACTCTCAGCAAATGGAAAGCCCAGTCCAAAAGTACCCGATTTAATCAACTCTGGGAAGATGATAAAAATACAATTTTTGGGCTCCCGGAATATTAGCAAACTTCAGTAATATAGGATGTTACACGTGGATACTCTATATATACAGAGCACAAGGTCACTAAAGTTAATTTGATAGTTTACTTTTCAATAGTCCTAACTAAAGCCGTGTCCACACGCTCAAACTTTTTGCCCAAATTTTGAGCTCAAAATTTGACGGTAACTTTTAACTAAAAATTGCGATAGTTTTCAAAACTTGAGATCAAAATTTGAGCTCAAACTTTTTCAAGTAATGAATCTTGTCGGTGATTGGCTACAGGAATATCCTTCACAAGTTTGAACAGTGTTCCCACATTCAAACTTACCAAAAATGCAAAAAAAGATGCTTTCAAACTTTCGTCAAAATTTGAGCTCAAATTTTGATCAAAATTTGAACAAAAACTTTGAGCGTGTGAAAATGTCTTAAATTCGCGCTTTGGGCGACCCAGATACAAAAAATCTGGATGTTTGGCCCTCCATAAAAACGACTAGCCCAATTTTATGGGTATGGGAAGCTACGTAGGTACATGCTGAAAATGGCGAGTCAGTATATATAGCCCAATTTAAACTAAATGTAAAAAACGTCTAAATACCTAGATTTGATCAAAAGAGACAATTTGGGTTTTCCAGGTATCCTTGGTTTACGGAGGGTATGCCAGAGCGCCATCGGAGCCCAATAAGACTTCAAAGATAAGGTATTTAGATAAAATGTATCTAAAGCCGACAGCTAGAATGATTGAATCCAAAAATTTGGTCTAAATACCTAAATCCAGCCAAACCCGTAAATTGCAAACACTAATTAGGACTGTTGCACTTCAGAGTTTGTACGGAATTGTCCAAATTCTACAACAAACCATTTTCAAAATATATCTAATCCTTAAATTTTTAAATGACTAAAAAAGGTTTTTAAATGTGCCCATGAGTCCTAACATTCACGAAAACGATAGTATCTTCGCAACCACTCGTGCTATATATATAACAGGGAGTAACCGGAATTCCTTTTCCGGTTCCGGCGAAAATCGTGTTCCGATTGCGGTTCCGGCAAAGGGCAAAAACCATACCGGAATTCCGGTTTAAAAATTTTGTTTGAAATTTTCCACATTTTTGCTTCATCTGTGACCCAAACATGTAACATATATTATACAATGATCAAGCTCCAATACAACCAAGCAAAAGAAAAGATTAACTAAGCAATTTGTCGTGTGGAACGTAAGTTGGGCACATAATTTCAGTAAGAATTTTTCATAATAACCTGCAGGAGTTTGTTAACAAATCTAAGCCAGGTCAATGCTTGTAGCAGCTATTTTGCACATTCAGAAGTCTGCGGGGTATGTTCGAATTAAACCGGTCCAACTCAGTAACATAGCATGGCTAACCTAGAAGTACTTAGTGTATGCTTTGGTAACAGAAAATGCGTCAAGCACGAAACAGTGCGCTTAACTTCGTATACAAAACTGAAGTAGAAACAGCAGCCTCAAAAAACTGACATATTGATCGATAAATAAATATTAGTTAGCTTCCTCAGTCTCTTTAAAGTTCGAGAAAGGCAATAATGCCATCGCAATACATTAAGTTTAATGCAAAAGTTATTTTTAACACATTTTAAATCCACTGCACCTGCATTTCTTCCTTCATCTGTTTTACTATATATAGGTTTCGAAGACCAGGTTCCGGTTTAAATGGACGGTTCCGGTTGCTGTTCCGGGTCCGGTAAATTTCGGTTCCGGTTATTCCCTGATATATATATATATCAGGGAATAACCGGAACCGAAATTTACCGGAACCGGAACCAGCAACCGGAACCGTCCATTTAAACCGGATCCGGAACCGGAACTTGGTCTTCGAAATTTATATATAGTAAAACAGATGATGGAAGATATGAAGGTATAGTGGATTTAAAATGCATTAAAAATAACTTTTACATTAAACTTAATGTATTGCGATGGTATTATTGTCTTTCTGAAACTTTAAAGAAACTGAGGAAGCTAATAATGTTTATTTATCGATCAAATATGTCGGTTTTTGGACATTCAGAGCAAAAAAATGTGTTCAACTATACAACCATTGCGTATACTGCGTCAAATCGAATGTGCTTACAAAGCTTGGATCGTAGAATACACACTTTAGCTCTGTCTCCAGTCGCCTCCCTTTACTACACATACGTTTGTTGCATGTTCTACTGTAGGAAACTTAAAATTATTGGTTTATATGATTCTGAGAGAAAATAATAGATAGAAGGTAATTTTCTGACCAGTGGTCAGACACTGTTTAGGCTAGCGTTGGACAAACAGTGCCCGTCAGTTAGATCATAATGATGATAACTTTCTAATCAGAATGCTATAAATGAGACACACTGTGATGCTGTTCGCACAGTTTCAATAAATACAGTTCATTGCCAAGAAAGCAGTTTCTAGCTGCGTTGCAGATAACGTTAGTTTACTTCAATTTAGACTGATTTACCAAGTTTACAAGCGCACTAGCGGGTGCTTGAGGCAATTTATGTTGGCCAAGCATACCCTAAGTACTTCTGCGTAAGCCATACTCTGTTGCCGAGTTGGACCGGTTTAATTCAAACGTATCCCACAGACTTCTGGATGTGTAAAATAGCTGCTACAAGCATCGACCTGGCTTTGATTTAACAAACTCCTGCAGGTTATTATGAAAAATTCCTGCTCAAATTATGTGCCTTACTTACGTTTCACACGGCAAATTGGTTAGTTAATCTTTTCTTTTACTTGGTTGTATTGGAGCTTGATCATTGTATAATATATATTACATATGTTTGGATTACAGGATGAAGCAAAAAACGTGGAAAACTTCAAACAAAAATTTTAAACCGGAATTCCGGTTCCGGTATGGTTTTTGCCCTTTGCCGGAACCGCAACCGGAACACGATTTTCGCCGGAACCGGAACCGGAATTCCGGTTACTCCCTGATATATAGTGTTATCGGTCTCATTTGGTAGAGCAATTAATCGTCTAGTAGCTACAACCAGTGAACCGTTGTCATATACGCTACAGGGCTGGGTCGAGGTTTTCATGACCCAAAATACACTAAAACGAGACTGCCTCTACAACAGCTCGAGTTATGTGCGTGTTGATGTCATTTCGTTAAACAATCCGCCCTCTATATAACTGCACGTTGTAGCCTCTGTTGCTATTATTTACGCTGGTTGGATCAAAATGGAATTTTCGAATGGCCCATGATACCCAAAAAACACAAACTGCAGTTTTTCAGCTACCTTTCTCGCTGTGTGTGCTTTGAAAAAATTTACAGAACACTTTATCAAATAACTAGTTCAACACAGTGAGTCCATAAATACACAATATTCTCGACGATTAAAACAACATGGCTGATACTAGGCTCATTTTGGAAGTTGATGCACGACTCTGTAATTACGTATTCAACACTTAGAACTCCCCAGGTTGGCGATGACACAAACAAAAAGAATAATAAACAAATATGACTAAAGAAAACTGTTAACATTACTTGCTAACACAAATTTGATTAAAATTTATTACCCACTACTGTCGGTTCAAGGTCAACGAATACTGCTCGCGGAACATGTTTCCCCGATCCTGTCGCCGAGAAAAAGGTAGTGAAGGAATCGTCGCCACTTCCAAGCGCTTTATCGGAAGGAATTTTACCATCCGGTTGAATTCCATGCTCCAGGCAATACAGTTCCCAACAAGCATTCCCAATTTGTAGACCAGCTTGTCCGACATGAATTGAAATGACTTCGCGCTAAAATGACGAATAACCTCATTAGTGATGTCCACGTGCCGGTCTAGACCGACTTTAAATTTGTCGGTCTGGAATGCTGGCCGGTCCAGACCATCACACAACCGAGCCTGTCCTGACTTTCGGACCGGTCTGGACCGCAATTTCTGTAGTCAATTGGGTAAAATTTAGAATTACACTAATTCGTTTAACTTTGTCTTTTCGAGGTACACGCTTGTTTCCATGTCACATAAGATCAAGACCTCGGGCTATGGTTTTCAGCAGCAATATTAAAATTTTATTACAGTTTACATACGCTGCTTAAATTCTCTCAAGTCGTCTGGTGGGTGCCCTTCGTGACTCGCTTCTCCAAACTACCAAAACCATAAATTGGGACATGAGCTGGCGGTCCCCCAGCTCGGAACTGGGGGAGCCGAAAATACCTGAGTTAAACTTGGTTCGACCAGTTAAACTGGGGAAACATACAGTATTGTAACCCTCAAAAGACGTCAAAAATGTCTAACTTGGCAACTGATTCCAATTGTTTACTAAAATGTTGACTGCTTTGTGTGGTCAAAATTCCAGTAAATTGTACGGCAGTAAAAAGTGCCTGATAATAAGGAACATATAGTATATATATAGAACAAAATTGTTCCCCCATCTTCGAATTTTCCCCGGAACGATCATTGCTCCACCCCATCAAAGTTTCCAAACCTCATTTTCGGAAGGCTGTGGACAAGCCAGGTAAACAGAATTGCTAATTATGGCAACTGGTCGGCCAGGATAGCAAAAAAAGCACCAACCAGGTTCAGTTCTGGTCTGATCGTGGAAAAAAATTCAAGCGGCATAAGAATATTACGTATATATACTATTATTTCACATAATATAGTTTTTTCAGGTATATTCGGCGAAATTCATTCTTCGCTAGCCATCGCTTTTCGTTTGCTACCGCCGTTTTCATAATCTTCGCCTTCAGCTACATCGACAACCTCCCAACTAAATGTGTTATGGCTGAGTGCGAGGTTGGGTCTGAAACAGCGACGAACTGGTACAATTACCGCGACATCCCGGTAATTTACCATTGCGATCACTGTCAAAATGCACCCTTGGCAGGCCCATCATCGACGTTGAAGTAGACGAGTCGATGTTTTTTCGTCAAAAGTACAACAGGTGTATGACAAGGAGGAAACATGGTTGGGTTGTTGGCGTGATCGAACGGCAGAGTGGCCAATTGCCTCAATCACCACAACCGTCAGTTCGTCAACCCGGACAACCAGGAACCCACAACTTGAAAGGCGCTCAGTTGGCACAAATTCGCGACCAGTACCCATTTTAAAGTAAGCGTAGTAATTATAATTTTTAATTTTTTCTGTTATGACTAAGACCTCGTGGGGCTGTCGCTCCCCGGACCCCTACTAAGCTGTTTTTCCCACTAATCCCAAAGGCTAATTTACTGACTAAGCCTAAGACATGACTTAAACTACCCACATTCTTATTTTTTCTGCATCTCCGGAAACTACATCTCAATACCCCTGCTATTACATACGCCGCCGATGACTCATTTTGTAGCTCTGGCTTACATCTATAACATATCCAAATTAACTATTAAGCAAAGTCTATTAACCCAGATCGCAAAAAATCAAGAATTCCCATATTCTGCAAAACCGGCATCCCTTTCGAAAAGGGGAGACGCTGAACCCGCGTGACCAAATAGAACCTCGAATCATGTTCCATCGGAAAGATCGGAAAAACTGACCCCTCGGGAAAGGGGAGAGAATATTGAGCTAAGCTTTGGGGAAAATTTTTGCCACAAAAGCCCCTACACGGTATAAAGGCCAAATAAGTAAAAGAATGCTAGAGTGGGAAGATATAGTTGAAAAGGGGCGATGCTGATCCAAAGAAGTCGGTTTTGGGTGAGAGATGATAGGGGGTCCAGAGACAATTGGGACTATAGCTGAAAAGATGGTGGGCCCCATCCCTTATTCCTCCCCAACCGAAACAGAGCCGAATGTTCTTTGGTTGTCCCTTAAGTACGACAGAAACCTATGACTCAGATGTAGTTAAAGACCTGCCTTGGTGTATACTACGCGGATGCTTGCATAGATGTACGATTTTCACCAGCCGCTGTGAGAGAAGAAATTTGGCGATCGATCTCGTGAAGTCGGTTATCGTTCGTTAACGTTGGTCAAGTGGATCCAGCGATCATGAAAGCTTGTCGGGACCTAGCGAATGCCTCACATTTTGAGCATACAACCAATATGCGATCGTCCTGAACCAGCGATTCTACCAGAGAGCGATCCACTGAGCTGCTATTAACATTGATACTTTGTGCGCAATGTCCGCACGCGAAACAATCCTTGCCACCTATTTTCGCATTCGCAGCCTGGATAATGTATCAATGTTTAATGAGTCGCCAGTCTGTATAGCTGACAGAATGATTATGGTCATCGTTCCTGTTGGCCGAAATAGGTTATTTTGTCGTCAATGTTGTGTGAGCGGCCGATGTGCCTGCTACAGAGTGCGATTTGGAGACGGCTCGGCTATTAAGCGAACGAGCTTTGTTTGTTGATGGCGGAGAGTGTCGGGGCATGACTACATACAATTCAGCGATACAGTACAAATCAAGATACTAGAATTTTTATGTATATATATGGTTTCATTCCGCTTTTACGATTTATTTTATAGGCGTAATGTAACGCCTTGGCTTGCTGCCGGGTGGTTGGTGGGAAACATTTTATACGTATTATTATTACTCGCGGTTAGAATATATCGCGACATTACCTTAAGGTCCGTAGACAATATTAGCAAATTCATGTTTGGTTTAACGCACCAGAAACGCATTCACCTTTAGTCTTCTTCCTAAAACTGAATGCCATTGGGGTAAAAATTAGGGAAGTGTCAGTTTCGACGAGAGCTTATTGCAGACTGCGAACGCTACTCCTGCGTCTCTTCTGTTCGCTTTTTACCATGCCAGAATTTGTTGCGTGTTGCCCCGCGGATTTGGCTTGGCCCTCTGTTCCAGTCTGCTCTAAAGCGGTGATGCCGATACCTTATCTCTCCAACTGTTCGCAAATTATAACCCAGCCTCTTGCGGGTTTTTCGTCCGAGTCGAGCACTATACGAACTTTCCACGTAGTGATTGAATTTAGATTTTGGCTTTGTTATCGCTTGAATGCAGCCCTATTGGCCGCGGTTTGTCAACCATGGACTTGTGAGGTGAACTTCACTCCATCTTTTCTATCGGCCTCCCCCGAATTGTGGCGACCCAGTGCTGCTACTGAATAGGGTTACAAGGTCGGTACACAGTTGCCTTAGGCTGCTGTCGCTCCTCTATGCAACCTCCCACCATCTGGTGCGCACTGCCTGGCATGCTTCTTGCAAGTTACTACTCATGACTATCGCCGTCGCCTCGCCAGGTCTCTTATGGTCTTCGACAGGTGATACACCGAATTGTAACAACCAAGTGAAATTGGCTGTCTCTACCCGACGAAAATTAGTTGCCACTATGACATGCTTGCGAATCCTAAGGAAGCAGGCCGTGGGTTCGAAAAATACCTCTACCCAACTTTTTTGACGGTTGCTTTTCACATATCTTCGCTCTACGCTCCTACCACTGAAACGAAATGAAAAATACGTAAACTAACACTACTGAAATTTACAAAACTTTATTACTCACCATTGTTGGATTATTATTTGCTCAAATCAATTGGAAACTACAAAATCTCGCAGTTGTGCGTCCACACGACGTTGACTGTACAGGATTACTCACAGCGTTTGTGAAATACAGATCACGTGAGCTACCAGAAAGCTTACTTTGTAACACAGAAGAAAACAATTAGGAATTATATTAAGCGAACATGACTTAATGTATACATCCTTCATTTAGAGGGTTTAGAGGTGCTTGCCTTAATGCGGCATTAGGAGCATCCCTCTCAAATTTCGTTTGGACTTTTCCATGCTCTCACAAAGCATGGTTTCATAGTCAAGGTTGCTCCACGCATCGATGATTCTGCAAGCGAAAAAATTTCCACGAACGTTTGTTCGTACACGGGAAATGTTGATTACGTGGAAATAGTGATGCCTAGGTGAGGTAAAGACTCAACTTCAGGGATAACACCATCTGGTAGATTGTAGTGGACTGGAAATTTACAGTGTGGCAGGAGACGCAAGAGGGAGCATTTTGTTCGTTTCAGCTGGATCATCAGGTTTGGCACCATTAAAAATAGTGTCTGTAAGAGCTCGAGTTTTTATGTAATAACGGGACGCATCTGCATGGCTCAACTTCCTAACACCATGCCCATAGAATCCGACTATCATAACTTCAAGGGTGGACTTGAATTTTTGTTTTTTTACTCACTTAGCGAGTTTCCCTTAGTCAGGCCCTAGAAGCTATGGGGCTTAGCGGGCCGCAGGCGCGCTTTACGAGGTTGTGTTCGGACCCCACCCCCCACCCCCGATTGGTTGCACACGTGTATAGCATCTCGTATGATTGCTGATATCCCCCAGGGATGCTGACACTGACACCAGCTCACAGGCCATAGTGACACAATATTCCATATTGCAATCTCACTTGGAATTTGTTTGCATTTCTCTCCCAATGTGGGATGAGTATAATACGAACGAAATGAGTTAGGTGGCGATGCGAAACTAGTTTGAAATTTGCCTGTGCCTTGGCCTCTTAGGGCACGAGTTCGCTCAGCAAAAGGTTTGACCAGTGTGGCTCCCACAAGATTCCGACAGTTCCCTGAAATTTTATAGTCGGATTCTCGAGCCTAATGCGCGACTAAACTTAAAATGACCCCGTTGGCCATCCTACTTTGTCAAAGCCGATGTGGGATCGAAAACCATTGTTACGGAACACACAAGGAAAGGTTTTTGCAAGGTTTTTCGTTAACCAAAATTGGACAAAGTTCAATCCAGCTGCCAGAAATTACTATCTGTCTCGGAATAGAATTTTGGCGATTTCTTAATATGTAAAACGGTTCACTGCTAATTAGAACATTGACTGATTCAGGATTCGCTTTTGTTCGCCAATGCTAACGCGATTAAAATGTTTAGTTTTCAGCATTGCATCTCAAATAAAATTGAACAGATTTTTGTTCACAAAACGGGTTACATTTTGCGTAAATGTTCAAGTGTTCGTGAACAAACAATTTTCATATTTTAAATTTTCAACAAATTTTTACAGTTTTCAGCATTGCATCTCAAATAAAATTGAACAGATTTTTGTTCACAAAACGGGTTACATTTTGCGTAAATGTTCAAGTGTTCGTGAACAAACAATTTTCATATTTTAAATTTTCAACAAATTTTTACAATCATTAAATTATTAACCTGAAATCATAGTCGAATACGATATAGAAAAGAACTTGTTCGCGAACAGTTTCACCCATAAAATGTTCACAAATAAAGTGTAAATTCAAACACAGCGCGAACACGATTAATAAGTCATTACCTCCAACGCAACTTTAATTTTGAAAACCCACTGTTCGCAAATATTTGATGCTTGGCGATTTTACTCATAGATGCTCATAGTTATGTCGCTTGCGGATTTCTCTATGACAAAATAATCTAAATTTATTTAAGAACTACGTTTGTGTTCGCGAACAACTTTTGTTTAAGAATATACATTCGTGTTCACGAACAAATTTTATTTTTTATACGGTTGCGTTCACGAACAAGTATAAAAATTCTTTATTCCAAATGTTGAACAACATGTTTAAAACAGTTTGCATCGTTGAGTTATTACACCTTATGTGTCGAACGAATGCCTCCCTGTAATACTGTGGACGAACAAAACGCACGACTATAAAATTCACAAAAATATGTTTTGGATTTTTTTTGTAGATTTCGTTAACGAATTTGCGAACCAAACATTACCCATTTCATACCACCTTACAGCTTTTCTTAAATGGCTTTTACTACATATGCAATCACAAAGAAGTGTTCTGTTACAAAAATATGGCAATTTTAAAAATAGGATGGTAGGCGGGGTCATTTTAAGTTTAGTCGCGCATAAGTGATAGTATTATCATGCTGGTGATAAATTGCTTTGCTATGTTAATCTAATTTGGTTGAGTAAATTTGGTAACAGGTGGTATCGATTGTCTTTTACGAGCGTGTTAGGTTTTGTGATTTTGCTGGACCTGACTCTCCTCGCTCTTTTTGCTCCTTCCTTTTTACGATTGGAGGCAAACGGCGCACATCGAGGCTTGATCCCTGCAGGCCTTGGCGTGGAAGGCTAGTCGGTTGATTGGACAAAACATTTAGAACATATAACCGCTGCCAGAAAACGAACACTAGACAACCCGGGTTGATGTTCTTTTGAGTTTATTGTAAAATATGTACAATTAGGTTATGCGATAATTTACGGTAGTACAACCAATCATCGATCAATTACAGAATAAGTATACGCTTTGACCCGCGGAGCGGGGCAAATATTGGTAGTGAGGTGACTTTGAAATGGGCACTAAAATACAAATCCGGTCGTTGGCGGTTACGTTCCCAATGGAACTCTGTAGGGTTTAAGTTCGTGATATGGATACTCAGCTGTCGTACCCGGGGAATACGTTCCGCGCAGCCTTTCTATTTACTGTCCTCGATGGTAGCTACGGGATGCTTTAAAATCAGGGAGCCCGGATAAGAGTCACAAAGAAATAGAGGGACTACTGCTCGCTCTGAACGCAGCGATGTCGGACGGACAAGTAACATGCTAAAAATTGGAGAACGACAATGTTAGTAAGCAGAAAACACAATTAGCATTGTATAAAAACCGGTACAACATAATGTATAATGCATTGAAATGAAATCATGACAATGGATGGTACAACATAACAACACGGGTCATTCCCTTAACGATTTAAAATGACAATGACATGGTCCACACTAACCGACTAGTGAAACATCCTAATTCAGATCCAAAAATGGTAGTTCTTAATACTCGACCAGCAATGCATGAGCTGTAATTCCCTAGTAAATCCTTGGGTTTCCGGACGGCTATGTACCTGATACGATGGACACGGTTGGACACTCCCGAGTTCAGATACTCTGAAAGTAGATATAACATTCCTAAAGTGATTGACAAATCGTGTGTTTTCCTGGTGTGCTTTTCCGAGTGAGCTTTATGACAATACACGCAATCCGGTGTGCAGAGGGGTGGGGCGATGTCGGTGCCAGCCGGCGTGCAGAGGAGGGGCGATGTCTAGCTACAGAGCAAGACCTAGTCAAAAGCAAAACAAAGCGGCGCGAGGGTCAAGGCAATAAGCGCGGTACCATCCCAAGCTCCGTAAACTTCCTTGTGATGATGATTGGCTCTCCTGCGATCTTTGTGTTTATTCGGCCACTTCCGTAGTCCGGTCGCCCCTGGTGATGTGTAGATCCAATGATTTCAACGAGATTAGCTTAGCACACTCTGAAACGCAAAAGTGGTCAAATAGAATTCCTCCAAGTTCTTTTAATACGATCAAAGTTAGTTAAACGAACGGTACCTAGAGAGAGTGACCATGGGACAACAGTGAAGTCCAGTCCCGTTAAATTGATATTTAGCTTTTAGTATTTTAACTGTTTGAATACCCTACATTTCCTAAATTTCGATTCCGGATGGCCACATCCGCTTTCGACTTTTTCAGATCGTATTGCAATTTCTGACCGGTCAGAGCATGTCTGCGACCTATAAGTCCTAAAAGAAGTCTCGTCATTACTCTAAGCCAAGTCTCGACCTAGGGAAATTTGACGATTCTCCACACAAATTTAAAATTGAAAATTGAAGATGCCCGATCGTTCTCCTCGATCGGTATCCTAGAGACTATGGACGACCGTTAGAGGTTAAAAGATCTTTTATGATATCAGTCGATGTGGATCAAAAAATCTGGCATGTCCTCGGCTATTCCCTTAGCTTGGTTTCGATCCAATACGGCCGAAGTGAGTGCTCGTCAGGGGAATTTATCAAGTAAGCAATCCACTCGGCTATTCTGCAGATAATCGACTGACAACTGGTTGCGTACATCAGCTAAACTAGCTGTGCAACAGGTGACCCGTTATAAATGCGGCAAGTGTCGGTCTGGCGAGTCGAGCAGTTGCGGCACGTCGGGGCTGGGCGATTACGGACGTCGTCAGTGGATCGACCGTTTTCAATCGGATATTTCGAATCCCTGACCACTAGATGTCCACTTGGATCCACACCGGGTTGGGGACGCGTGATTGCCGGTTTATCAATCGCCCTGCGATTCGTCGAGGCGATGGCTGATCCGCCGACCCACAAACTGTTCCTTGTACGGTCTCGGTACTGAACGTCTCCCTTGAGCCGGCGATCGGGACAGAGGCAGTAGCCTCAAATTTTTGGGTTTTCTTCCGACATTTGGCTGCTTCCCAATCTGGGCCTAAAGTTTAGTTATCTTCCTACCATGTTAGTTATCGCTTTATCCACTGTTGGTATCCTAACTGAAACGGGGGAATTTAATATTACTTATCTTCAGCTCAGGTTTAGGAAACAATAGTGGACTGGGGGTTCGTACCACGCTACGTGAAGGGTGGATCGCGACACTCGCGTGAGCCTGTATCGTGGTGCGTTCATTTACTGGGAACGAAGCTCGCACCCTGACAGTTTAGAGCTGTCGAAGCTCGAGTGAGAGGCCGGTGCCTCCCCTTTCTCTATTTTTCGGCTTCCCCGGTTTCGCGGGAAACTCTACCGAAGGCTAAAATTTTACCATAAGTCCGATCACTTCAGTTCGTACCCTACTTAAATCCACTGCGGAAATCCTGTGGCAATCTTAGCAATTTTAAGATTTTCTGGTTCGGGTGATGCTTTATTCCTGGTCTGATTCGAAGGCTACCGAGGATTGCGTCGTCACGGCTAATGGGCCGGTGGACGGAATTCTTATTTATTCGTAGTTTCGGTTGCCGGGGCCTAACCTCGGCTCAACTACTCTCAATTGCTTTGCGTTTAGCACTGCGGTTTTGTTTCCATTTTTTGGGGTTACCACCGCAGCGTGCAGTGCATAACCCAAGTAAAGTTAAGATTAAGCTAAGATGTGGTTACATTGTGCTACCGAAAGTAATGCTAATTTAATGAAGGCATCTTGTTTTCTCAACGCTCGGCTCCCAAGTTTGTGCGGCTGGAAGGGAATCCCAGCTATCTACGTTTCCTGCTCCTAAGAGAATTTCGTAGCATTCTTGCAGACAAACCTACAGTGGAGACCATTGCTCAAGGAGACTAATAACTCAGATACTAAACCTACGGTGACGACTATTATCCTGTAAACTACAAACTAGTGTGGTGTAGAGATTTCTTATAATAATTACTTACAAGTGATTGTCGACCCATATGCAACTTGAGGTGATATCCGTTTACATTTTCACGTGAACTTATTGTGTAGCCAGAGGAAATGGTCAGGCTAGTTTACCCGGCATGGATTGGAAATTTCTCCTTTTCTGGGATACATATATAGGGCGTGATCTAAATAATGGAGGGTTGTAATCACCACGTCCTAAAAAACTGAGCGACGTAAATTTGATATTCATTAACCGGTTTATTGTGGTGGCAGGAGATCACACAACTGCAAATGTAACCAGCATCACTGAACGTCAAAAGTGTGATCTTTTTGGGTGGCTTGAGCGTATCCCCAAGCCAGTATACTCTCAAACTATCCGGGGCTTTCAAGGTACCGGATGCTAAATCCGACTGGGTCCTAAACTAGAGGTGGCTGACAATATCCTATACGACTATTGACGTACGTAAAACTAATAATCAGCAAAATACCTATCTATAGGTGACTAGGGGGCAGATGCTAATAAGGTTGACATGCTTTCACATCACCAGCGTCACTTTTTGGGTGGCTTGTGAGTCCTCAAAGGCTAATAGTTAAACCGTTGGGCAGGTTGATCTAATAATTTGGGATGGGTCTATTTATCTTAGGCAGAAGAGTTGGCGTTGTTACATATAAGGCGCTCTGAACGTTACGCCGGCGGCTACGCTAGGGGCAGTCGCACAGCTACGCCTTTTGGGGCTTCTCTACACCTATTGGGGTTCATTTCTACATTCACTTTCGTGGCGTTCCCTGGTAGGTGTTCCACGTTAAATGCCCAGGGGCATTCATCCGACGGAGTTATATCGAAACGGAGCTAGCTCCTATTTTTATCCTGAAGAAGCGAGTTATTTTGTACAACTTTGTCGTTTGATTTTCCGGCAGTTCCCCTGCAGGGGCCGTATCCAATAAGTTCCTTGAAAAGTCTAGGTTTCCGCCTTAGCTAAAACATAGAAAGGGCATCCCTCCAAACACAACTGAAACGGCACGAAGGCCCGAAGTCGATCTCTAAATAGCAGGTAAGGTAGGGGCATTTTGTGTAAAGTTGGCGAGGAATTATCCCGATGGATACGAGCGGTTTTATAAATCTAAATTGTTATTTGGACAGTCCTACTATTGAGCTGTAAATCGAGACATGGAGACATATCTTTGGCTTACGATGCAATGGTAAGAGGGGCTTAAAATTTGTCCAAAGTTCGTGCTCAAGGAGGGATTTGTGCTAAGATTAGAGGTGTTATGTCGTATGGCTACTACAGATTTTGCGAAATTAATTATCTCTGGTGATAGTTCATTTATTTGGCTATTCAAAAACCCCGGAGGGGTGCCTCCGACGTTGAGGGGTTATAATACAGACGTTAAAACATGGTCCAAAATAGCATATTTAGGTAGGTGCAAATTTCTGTGAACTTTTGATTGTTAAGTTCTAAAAGCCGATTTTAGGTGCCGGTGAATTTTAGTGAACTTTCAGGTAGACTCGTTCCTAATCTATGGTAAAAGTCCATGGTGGCCTCTGATCGAGTACAGTACTACTTCGAAGTTGGTTCGAAGTTACATTTTCACTCTTATCTTGGCTAGTTCCATTAAGTTTCATTTTGAACCTACCGAGCCTTGTTTTATCCGTGCAATCCTACGAAACGTGACCTATGATGAAATGGCAAGTCGGCTTCAAAATTCGGACCCGATCTTTTTCTTCCTCAATTTTTCCCTTCTTCGTCTTCAATCCCCCGTCCTAAATTTTGTTACTGTGTCGCTGCTTGTGTGTTATTATGTAATACAATGCAGTGCAATTTCCACTGGATTGTGTTCTCTCGAACGCCGGTAAATTTAATATTTCTTTGGGTTTTCGAGGGATAAGGGCGAGGGTGTAACTCTGTCATCATATGCTTTGGCTCTCACGATGACAGAGAGAGAAATCTAACCACCCTCTGAACCCAATTTATATATATGAATCTGAAACCCTGAAGTATGTAAAACCTAACGGGTCGTGATGCGAAAATATATAAAAGTCTGAAAAGTCAGCGATCGAGTCACTCCATAAAAATTTGAGGGTTTTGCGCTCATCGCTTCTGAGGAAGCACTTTTCTCAGATCCGAGGTAAGTTCCAAGGGCAGGGACGCGTGCTAAATGTTATGTTTTGTCCCCGGTTTCGATCTAATCCCATCTCGGTTCCTATCTTGGATGGTTTAAACGCTGATTCCTTGCCCGCGATCTGTTGGTATGGTTCTCAATTTATTGCTTGCCAGTCCATAACTGTCTATTAGACGAATAGTAGTTACCTACTAACTTGTTTGAGCCCATGAATAATGCCAAACATGCTAGAAAACAAAGATAATGTCAGGACTCGATTGTCGGATGGTCCTACAAAAATAGTACCTTAAGGTAAATCCAGAGTTAAATAGATGCTCGGGTCGACACTTTGAGGAGATTGCTATAATGATGAGTAATACTGTAATAACCGGTGACGCAGCTGCATGGCGCAACTTCCTAACACCATACCCATACGACCCCGGCTATCGTAACCTCAAGGGTGGACCGTAACTACTGAAATTTTAATCCTATTCTTGGTCAGACCCAAGAAGCTACGCAGCTTAGCAGGCCGCAGGCGCGCTTCACGGGGTGTGTTCGGACCCCGCCCGAAGGGTTGCGCACGTGTCTAGTATCGGGTATGATTTCTGAGGTCCCCCAGGGAGGCTAGCACCGACACCTGCTCGCAGGTCATGGAGCCTAGCCGCTATTCCCTATCTTAGACTCCTTGGAAGTTGTTTAGTTCCATTTGATTGTGATAGATGTTAGAATAAAATAGGAAAATGTCCCTAGAAATTTGTAGCTCAAGTTGATTTACCTAGTTAGGATCACGATATGCTCCGTGTTAGAGCATTGACCTATGTGGCCCCCACAGGGTTCCGACGAGCCCTGAGTGTTTAATGTCGGATTATCAATGGCGTGGCCTGCTTCTTTCAATAAATTCTGTCTCGATGAAAGTATTCAAAAATCCGTAGTGCGCTTCTCGGATTATTGCCAGGGACGAGTTAACTATTTGACTGTGTTCCTTAGATTTTACTCCTTGGTTCCAGTAAAACACGAAAATAAATTAGTTAGAAGGCCATGCTCGTCAGGACTTGCGACATTCTCGCACACAAGCCATGGCGAGCAGAGCCTGCTCGTCCCGACGGACAAACCATCAAAATCCCTATCGCCTCGGTATACAATAAGACTCTACTCGGTGTCAACGATACAAATTTATTTACATGATCAAATGTTACCTTGGGGACGAGTGTTTGTGAATAAATGTTGGGGTGAACTAAGCAAATCGAATCAGGGAAGCCTAGCAGCAGCTCGCAGTGATCACTTAAGTTCGGTAGATTATGGGGCGCAAGGCATTAAAAGGAAAAACATGAACGGAGCATGCAGATACCCGCGCGTGCGCGGACTAGGGGCGTTTATCCCTGCTTCGACTCAATGTTAGCGAAGTAATCAGCTATGCAGCGCACTAAGCAGGGGCCCTAGGGTGCTTCAGAAAACGCTCCTTAATGCGTGTCACCTCAAGCGACGAATAATGACCTACAGCGACGGACCTCAGGCGAGGCTACTGGCGAAACGAAACGGAATCGAACGATGTAAACTCCACCACCTGGCCTAATCACTACTTGGAGCAACGCCGGGGATGGAATGACACTAGCAACACCGAATAGGTTACTCTGACAATACGTTTGCGATACCACCTACGTTTGAGTACATTTTATTAAAGCTGATGCCCGTCACTACCTATTGGTACGACTGACCGAACCGAAAACTAGAGAAGAAGGGGAATCGATTAATTCGTCGGCGCTCGGCCGGCGGAATGTGATCGAGGAACTAAACGGCATGATGCATCCTTCTAGGCAACTTTACGAGGCAGCCCCCAGGGGCGAGCCTGGTTATTTAGTTTTCGTTTCATTTTCCTACCAGAATCTTGGTGGGGACAAGTCTTTTTCGGGCTAAACGCGTCGAGTCGAGAAGTGACCTGGTCTTATTTCCTACTCTTTGGGGCCGTTTGGACTAATAGGGCCATGGGCGATCGGCCCGGGACGCGTCCGCGTCTTTTGGTTTCCTTTTTTGTTGTTGTTTGGTTGCCTCTCTCTACCGCCCATCTTTTCTATTACACTACACTGTTGCAGTGTCTCAACTGCATTGTAGTGCAGTTGAGTTATCATCGACTTAATAGTCGATGTTGATGTGTTCCTATGGCTGAATGGTTAGAGCTGAAGATTCTGCAGCGGACTTAAATTCTCCGTGCATGATCAATTCATAATACGGGAAAATAGAACTGGCTGACACTGAACTGCAGGAAAACTGAAACTGGGCATACATAGTACATAGCCTAAAGTGCAAACCACGATAAAACCAAAGAAAAGCTAAACTCATCGATCAACTCGCTTCAAGAAGAAAAAAGGGGTTTTGCACTCGCCCGGTTTGAGACCGAAATGGCCTGGGCGAGGAGGTAAGTTTTGTTTATTTTCAGGAAGTCCTAAAATTTTGTTTGACGGCGGGCACACGAAGTGTTTCTCCCGCAAAGGCGGTATCTGGTGATGACGCCGGGGTAAGCCTTAATGCTGTTTCTTTTAGACAATGGTCTCGAGAGAAGACCATTGCGTAGTGCCATGGTGAACACTGGTAAACTTAGTTGTTTTAACCACGTAGTTATTTGGGTCCAAAACTGGTGTGTCACCACAAAACGAAGCGTCATCGCGCCAGGTCGAGGTCGGCGAAATTTTGCTCAGCTGGGGGCTTGCTCCTCCAGCTCATTTTTGGTCACCCGGGGCCAAGAGGGACACCTAAAGTTACTCCGGTCAGTCGTCACAGTGAAATTTGTGTTCTGGTGGGATGTCTACTAAATTTGTTGAACCGCCCTATAGTCGGTGTCCAACAATCAAACCGAGATAATCTTTAAGCAGCATTCTGCGTAAGCGGCAAACACCTTAACCTCAAGTGACAATACCTAGAATTTGATCCGTCTTTTGTGTTCCCAAATTTTCCTAACTCAAAAGAACAAAACGAAATTTCGAGGGTTTCCTAAAACCCGACGGAGGCTATTCGTCCATCCCTAATCTGGGCTTCTGTCCAAACCCAAACACGGCATGGGCGTTGAACGATCGATTAAGCTATAAATTTGTAAACCATAATAGCAAACCATTAAACAGGTCCCTATTTCTGTGGCGCGTACGTTCAAAAAAATTGTACCGTGGTCAGCTCAGGAATATTCGACAACCCTAAACTCAGGAACAGCAAGTCATGTAAAATCTGGACGAGACGCGTCCGTTTTAGTGTACCCTGCCTAAGACCACGGGGAATCAGAATGACTTCGACTATTTGTCCTACACTCTGCAGCAATTTCGTGCAATCTCCAGACCGCCTAAAACGGGACTCGATGCAAGAAGGTTAGTCAAGTAATTTAGACAACGTAGCCAGTCAATGGGCAGGAGGGGTGCTCGATTCTCACTGTCAAATCACCATACAGGGAGAAGTTTCGTGCTACTATCATGCAAATTTTCACTCTCTGTCATTGTTACATGCTGGGAAACTAAACGCCATACCCTCGGCTTTCCTGACTTACAATAGTTGATCCGGGACAGCAAATGCTAGTCCCCTTCCGCAAGGCCAAAGTAGTCCAAGCGGGTCTTTCCACCGTCGAATCCAATCGTAAAGGAAAAAAGGAAAACACTGGAAAGCATCGAACTGATAGTGAAAACAATAGAGAAAATGCGTCGGAGCCGGTCAGTAAAGTCGACCGAACTCCGCGCTGCCGAAGTCGAACTTATTCCACGAGTCGACGCGTTGGTCGTCGCCTCGAATTTTTTGCCCATAGTTTAGGTTAGGGGATTTTGTCGCTATCCAATCGTCGTTGGTCGGGCAACGCCCATTTTTCTTGGGTTTTAGTTCAGTGTCCAATTGGGGACACTTCCGGAAAATCGAATGTTGACGGCTACCGTAAACTGTCGATGTCCTTAAAGAGAGTCGGCTTCAATTAAATTTGCCGACATCAAGTTTGAATCTTCCGAGTACTCGGAAGTTCACCATCTGTGATTTTAGCCCCGATTTTCTCATGAAACTTGAGCTTTTTAAGCCTCAACTTCCAGCAATTAGTGCCGGATGTTCGTTGAAATTCGAGTCTTCTTTACTTGATTTCCTGCCCCAGATTGGTTGGGTCAACATTGTCGACTTCCGGGACACTCGATTTCTAAGCCTTTTTGAATTAGTTTTCTCTTTTCTCCTTAGTTTAACTGCCAATTCGTCGTCCCACGCAACGACCAGCAATCAGTCGAAGCACTAATTGTTTGGCGACCCCATCTGCTATGTCCCCTTTGTGGTTTCGACTTGCCGCCCTCCTAATTAAGCCAAATTTAACTTAGCCGATGACCCTTGTTCATGAGGACATCGTAGAACTTCAAGAGAAATCAAGCTTATTTGAAATTTGCATGACCGGCTATGTTTCAAAGTCTCGCCGGAGGGGGAACCGACGACGGGAAAATGCCCGTCTCGAAGTCAGAGACGGGGCAAACCTTAAAGTACTCTTAACTGGTCAAGCGCCCTGCTCCAGGACCCCTAGGTTCTGCGGGAGGGCCCTAAAGTCGCCCCCTGTTCGTCCTAACCGTCCGTAATTTGTCCGTCAGTAAAACTCTAAAATTTAACGTCTTTTAGTACGTGGTGTCCTCGCCCGTCCGTTTTTTCTGTGTCCTTATGTACATAATACATACATGTATACATACATATATATATCAATATATACAGATCTATCTATAAATACTCATGGAAGACACAAGAACACATACACAAACACACACAGTCCACATTAGACATGTTGGCGTCCTGATCGACAGAAAGGTCGCTCAGGATAAACACACACGCACAACACACCAGCAACAACAACAACAAAACCACCGATCAAAAGTGTCGGTTAAAGAGAGCGAGGACAAGAAGACGAAAGACAGCGAGGACACGAAGCGGGCGTGGGAAGGGGAGCGGGACAAGGGGAATCCGGGAGGATTTTCTAGGGGCTGGGGTCAGATTCGGTCCCAGAACGAAAAACGGGGTCGATTGGTACCAAACACGAGGAGGAAGGACGTAGTAGCAGGTCGGGACCCACTTATGGGTTCCTATATGTATTAGTACGGGGAGATTTAGCGGGCCCTACCGCGTTAACGGTAGGGATCGTTGGACTCGTCGTTTAACGGTGATTTAAATGAGTGGTGATATCGCTACTGGGGCGGCAGGGGTAAGAACGGTACTTAAATTGCAACAATTAGAGAGAGTAGTGGCTACGGTAGGGGCGATTTTGCTGGCTGTTCAGGGTTAACGGGGCGGCGGACCGAGACCCGCCGGGTATTTTTGGTGATGTCTCGTCATGACGAATCCAATGAGGGGCGGTTCGCCCATTTTGGAGTTGAGGGAAAAATCTCGATTTATCGGTGCCCATCAGCGGTTGGCAACAGCTTTATAGGCATTTTTGAGTGATTACCGCGAGTCAGCGGGGACTCGGACGGAGGTCCGGCACACGTCGATGGACTCAACTAGTCACTGTGAACAAAAGGGGTCGCATGCACCGGTTCGAAAGCGGGCTAGGGCAACGAGGATGTCGGAAGGTGGGGGCTTGCATTAGTCGCCTACTACAACGGGGCTACGGAAACGAGGCGATTTTACCTGAAAGGGTCGTTCAAGGCGCACACACACATATGTGTACATGTACATATTTATATAGATATAGTGTGTCCTAAATATGTGGGAGGTAACAGTCCGGATTCCACTTTGACAATCCCACCTAGCGTAAGTAGCGATTGTCTTTATACGTTACAACCGAAGTTCTGGCGTTGTGCGGGGCGACTTTGGATGTCTAACCACAATTCCCCAAAGTGTTCTACCAGCCTGCTCCGGTTATTTCCCGGATCATGGTACAGTAGACGGTGACGGGCCGTCGAATTAACCCGACATCCAATCGCGAAGGCTACCAAACGTATGATTTCCGCATGTTGCGACTTGTTGTTTTCCGTGACCATTACTTAGTATATCGCTAAAACCAAGTAAACTTAATATTTTTGATTTCAGTCTTAACAAACTTGCTTTCTTGAACGTGCAGCCAGGGGCCTCCTATCCCCGGATGGTCTTCACCGTCAAAGTTTTAACGCGAAGTGGCGACTGGTTGGGGTTTCTGCGTGATGCCTATTTTCTCTCGGTATGGAGCGTAGTGTCCGGTCTCCTAAATCAGCTTAATCAGTCTAATTTTCTTTATTTCGTTCAGCGTGCCTAGCACAACACTCGTCCCGGTGATCAAGTTCGTCAGTTACAACAAATGTGTACGGCATATTATGCGAAACGATTCATGGATATAGTACGACATTCATGCAAACGGCTCACTGATATGTTACGGCATTTTTATACAAACAGTTCACTGATACGGTGCGACATTTTATATTGACGGTTTATTGATATGATACGGCATTTTATACAGACAGTTCACTGATATGGTACGACATTTTATACAAACTGTTCACTGATATGGTACGACATTTTATACAAACTGTTCACTGATATGGTACGACATTTTATACAAACGGTTCACTGATATGGTATAACATTTTATACAAACGGTTCACTGATATGGTATAACATCTTATACAAACGGTGCACTGATATGATACAACATTTTATACAAACTGTTCACTGAGACCATACGACATTCTATACAAGTGGTTCACTGATATGGTACAACATGTTATACAAACTGTTCACTGATATCATACGGTATTTTATACAAAACGGTTCCCGTGATACAATACGGCATTTTATACAATACGGTTCCCGTAATATAATACGGCATTTTATGCAAAATGGTTCCCATGCCAACACGTTTTGACGCAATTTGGGTGCGAAAGCCATGAAGCGCTCGTGACAGGGCCGGGACGGGCCTGTTACAATACGAGAGAATTTTCTTTTACATCCTAAGAAATTTGCCATGCATAGTCCGACAAATCTCGATACAATAAGCAAACGATATAAACCGAAAGCTACCATCCTGATTCGCTCTGTGGTTTAAGTATTTTATGTAGCACTTCTTTTAGACATGACATGCAGTGCCCATTATGGGTAATGTTGTGTACATTCGATTTCTTCCTAATGCGTCCATGCTCCCAAAAAGGAGTGGGGGCGACCGAAGCTATGAAAAACCCAGTGCCGCCCTGTGGGCGACATTTTTGCGCGATGTTGATGCCTTTAAAATTTATGGGATTGCACGCGGACCTTGAGTGCATTTGGAGGTCGTAATGTGCACACGCGACTCTCGATAAATTCGCAAATCTTCGTGATATACTGTATAACTATAAAATACTGTATGCACCGGCTATGATTTGGGGCCAAGGGGTACCCTGATTCGTCCATTCTCCAGTTGGTATTATTGTCAGTGAATCTAAACCAAGTGGGACCTAGCAGCATCGATTTCCTTTCCCTCCAGATAGAACCCACACTTAATGAACACGAACAAATATTACAAGGCATATGCATGAAATGTACCAAGCATCGGTTATCATACAAATAGAAACCACAAAATAAAGCCAGTGAACATTCTAAGCGAACATCCGGTGCCAGACAATCGATCTGAACCTGGGTACAAATTACTCAAGCTTAACCAGTCCTAAAATTTTGACGCCACCGCCTTTGCATAGGGCCACGCCTCGGGTCAAGCGTCGGGCTTTAGTCCCCAAATTTTCTTAGCTCGGTTGTAACAAACAATTTTAATCTGCCCGCCAGGGACAGGGTGGGCCCGCGAAGGCCCATGCTCCCCTTACCGAAGAACATAATCCATTGGACGCCGAGCGCTGTCTGGGTGTCGACAATTCAATACGGTTAGCCAATATTGTATTGAGCCTATTTTCCAGCAATTCTTATGAGCCATTTCCAACTTAAGATCCCCTACCGAGGAAATTTGTCACCGTGATCAGCTCAAGGAAAAATTCTCTAAAGCACTAACTCAGCTCAATAAGCTTGAAAATTGGATCTGTAACATCCAAATAATTTTATTTTGTGTTCTACCTATGATCACGGGAAACCAGAGAGACTTCGACCAAAGTTTTCTCACTCACAATTCGCGCAGGAGCTCTCGACTGATGTTTGAGTGATTCCAGGAAAACAAATTAAGTAGCTGTTCTAGAGCGAAGGGTGATGCCTTACGGCGGACGAAGTATTGACTCGAGGCGGTAAGTCTAGCTACGATCACGCTCGAAAATTTTAGAGAAGTATATGTATATGTCTATTGCCTAACTTCGGGGAAATTAAACCCCCGCTTCCTAAAACCCACTCCCGCAATTACATCGGCAGGGAGCAATGCCCGAGGTCAAGGATATTCTCCCCTCACCATCCTTTACTCCTATGACATCCATCAATCCGCGTCCAAACCATGTCGAGAAAGCAAATTCAAGCGAAAAGCTAAAATTAGCACAATAAAACACTAGTTGAAGTAGCCACGAGGTCGGTCAGCAGAGTGGACATATCTCCGTGATGTCGAAATTCCGATGTTTCGAAGAAGTGGGACGTCACGTCCGACCTCGAAATTTTCGCCCATATATTAAGATCTAAATTTTGTTGTCGTCTAATCGGAGGCGGTATTCCGTCGCCTCTAATTTTTCCAAATTTGTTTTGGCGACCAATCGAAAAAGTTCGAAGACGGGGTCGAGTTTGTCTATCGTAAACTATAAACTCCGTTTGGGAGAGTCGGAAAACAATGGGGACGCACCTGCAGATTTAGGGCGAAAGTCGAAATTTCGCCCTTTGTTTCGTTGTTTCTAATCTCTTATTTATGTCTGAAAGCCAGACGGTCTCGGAATCAAAACAACATTCATGAACAAAATATTATATTGATATATTAATTATTATTAAATTATTATCTAACAATATTAATACCAAAATGTATAGGACACGCCATGTACCACGACCCAGTTCGGCGGCATTTTTCGCATGGAACCCACACCCTGACGTGCAAACATTACACTTTGATATGTGAGTCTACGACATTTTATTTGTCTGCGTGGAATTCCAATTCATCCCGTTCTTTCTCGCCGTCAATATCGTCGTGGCGATTGTTCTCCTCCCATTATTCAGACGGCTTGCACGCTGTCCTCATAGAATTAATGTGACCCCTGGTAAACAATACATGTTTACCTGTATTTATGGGTATTTGTTTTATCTTGATTTAAATTTTTCATGAATCCACGACCACTTGGCAGGCTTCCCAAGTGGTAACGTGCTACTGGACGGGACCCTCCCCGGAGCTAGAGGCGGGGCACCCTCTGGGGAACAACCCGCCGGAAGGACCTCCGCCCGGGACCCGCCGGGGTCGCCGCGAGGCTCCATACCTACCCGCTATCCCTATGTGTGCCCGTATATTAATACGTATTCTAAAATTCGTAAAACGTATGAATTTTAGCGAATATTTGTTTTATTTTGTACATACTCCTATATGGTATTAATGTAAATATATGTCTGATCTTGTGTTTTATTTCTCTATCTCTGTACATATTTAAATATTTAATATCAATTATTAATATTACTAATAATGGTTAACAACATTAATTATAATTTTAAAGACAAAAAGAGAAGAAGAAAGGAGACGTAAAGAAATGAAGGCAGATAGAAAGGGAAAACAAGAAGAACACAAAGAGGGGAAAAAGAAAGAACATTAGGAACAACAAGAAAAGAGAGACGACATACAACCAAAAAGCCAAAGCCCAAAACGGCAAACAAAACGAGAACAAAGAAAAGACCAAAAGGTCGAATAAAGAGAGACAGAAAAGAAAAGGGAATAGATGGGACACGGGAGGGTGAGGGGGCAAGGATTTCCCGAGGGAATCTTCGTGGGCCGGGGTTAAATTCGGTTCCAAGACGAAGAACGGGTCTCAACTATACCAAACGCAAAGGGGTTGGACGCCATATTGGGTCCCAACCCATGCGTCATGAGCCACATATGTTAGCATGGGGCACTTTAGCAGGCTTCTCTGGGCTAACGGCTGGGCGCAACGATGCTTCCAGGCTACCGTTGAATTCACCATGCGAAGGCGATTCAGATGAGGGGTAATACCGCTGTCCAACGACTGGGATTTATTAATTGCTCATTCATAGAATAATGCGCCCATCTACTCGAAAATTTTTGTTACGTACGACATGTCGTATGTAACTGTGTTACATACGACACGTCGTATGTAACTGTGTTTACGACTAACAGAACCATATTTGAATTTTTTATTATCTTGGAATTGTATATCTGTGTCTTTAGAGGGGCTCAGGGTGTTTCTCTGATTGCTTGATTTGTCGATCTGAGTACACAATTCAGCGAATAGCGTCCACGTCTAACATTATCTAAAGGCAAGGTAAAAGGCATTGCAGTGTACTTGGTCTTTTTGTTGCTTTGCTTTGGGACTGGCTGCATCGGCTGCGACCCGGTAGACGAAGCTATATTACGATAAGCTTATTCGATCATTAACTTATCAGATTGTTGAAAGATGCCTAGATCTATGCATTGCATATGGTATTAATTGGCCTGTCCAGATTGCACAGCTAGCCAGCCAAAAGACGGTCATAGAATGCTACTCAACTTCAGATGATCCATTCTCATTTTGTATCCGCAACAGCGCAGTTTCGAAGTAATGCAGTGCATATTTGTGTGAGCAGGAACCGGCTTTGAAGTTAGGTTTATGGAGGCGCCCAACGACTTACCGAGCGCCGGTCCATGGCTGGCTCCGTTCAATGGGCGGTCGACTGCCAAGAAGCCGCTTTTACTATGATAGGAATTTTCGTAACGTACTTCAACTTTGGTATTTGTTAAAATTTGTTCGATTTAAATTGACGGTTTTATGCCACCGTTAAAGTGCAACAGCAGAGACCTGTTAACGGCTGGCCGACGGCTTCCGCTTATTTATTGGCCTAAAATTATTAACGGCTTGCGTTGATAGGACGTTTGTTAATCGTAGGCCATTGTCTAGTAGTGCGCCTAATTTTCAACTGTTTGGCCTAAAACGGCACGCATACGGCTTTCACGACCGTTGTCCAGGATTAAAAATATCAGCTGCTACGTTAGAACTGTAATCAGGGTATTATTTACTTGCCAACTTGTACCTTTCCTTGAGCAAGTCGACAGCGGTAGATAGTATGTAATGTATCATGTTTTCCGAAATGTTCATACATGCTCACTGGTGGTTACCGCCTCTGAGACTAGGACCCTTTGACAGCTTGTCCAACCCCACACCCTCCTGCTGACCGACTGACTCCCTGAGATGCCGAAAACCTCCCCTTCTGAAGACGTGGCTATCCCCCATGGGATTTCGTACCTTGAGTATGTGTGGAAACGTCGCTATTTTTTCGTCTTGTGAATTTTTGGTGTAAAATTAGTTAACCACTGTTTGATATGGCCGAATCTTCAAATTTTCTAATTTCGACCAAGTTAAATATTGCGATGAAATTCAGTCGACTATGCACACTAAAACGGCGGTGAACTGTAAAATGTTCTTCTGCCACTTTATTACATATAATCTGTTGTGTAGTTCCGGCAATTATTAATGGAAACATTGAATTGTAAATATATATTGTTAGAATTATATTATTAAGGGGTTTTAACGACTACGATGTATTAACGCGATAAATACATTATTTTAGTTAAGCCGCTAGCAAATTAAGAAGGAAACCGCTAAATTTCCATAAAAATTGTCAATTTTTAAGTACTATGTGAAATGACGGATAGTGGTAGACCATTAGAAATGATCTGACGAAATTTAACTCTGGCTATTATTTTCAACTTTAATTGAGTACATTATATCTAAGAGTAGATGATTAACCGCTGCAGATTATCTCCGTGAAGCAAAACCATTAATATTAGGATATGGATGGGTGCTGATCGCATCTCTAAATGGGTATAAGTATTTTAGCAATAGAGAAAGTTCACTAACTCAGGATATTTATTTTAGTTCATAGATAAACACAGAAACTAAGGGGGCACCAATATCATATTGGAGGTGTCCAATATAAAACTAGAGGGGCACCAATACCAAACTGATGGGGGCCAATATCAAACTGGTGGGTGCACCAATATCAAATTGCAAGGGGTAACAATCAACCTGGAGAAGGAACTAATATCATACTGGAGTGGTGCACCAATATCAAACTGGAGGGGGGCACCCATATCAAACTGAAGAGGCCCAATATCTAATTGGAGGGGGTAACAATCAACCTGGAGAAGGAACTAATATCATACTGGAGTGGTGCACCAATATCAAACTGGAGGGGGGCACCCATATCAAACTGAAGAGGCCCAATATCTAATTGGAGGGGGCCAATATCAAGCTGGAGAGGGAAAAATATCCAACTGGAGGGGGTCAACATCAAACTGGGGGGCACCAATATCAAAGTAGAGGGGGCCAATATCAAACTAAAGGGGGCACCAATTTCAAACTGGAGGGGGCCAATATTAAACTGGAGGGGGCACGAATATCAAACTGGAGGGCTCCGATATCAAACTGGGGAGCACTAATATCATACTGGACGGGGTATCAATATCAAACCGGAGGGATGCGCAAATATCAGACTGGAGGGGGCACTCAAATCAAAATGGAGAGGACCAATATCTAACTGGTGGGACACCAATATCAAACTAGAGGGGGGACCAATATCCCCCCGGAGAGAGCACCAATATCAAACTGAAGGAGAGCAACAATATCAAGCTGCAGGGGGCACCAATATCAAACTAGAGGGGGCAACAATATCAAACTGGACTATGGCACCAATATCGAACTGGAGTAGCATTTCGTAGAGTTCTATGTGTAACAGGCCCGTTCCGGCCCCGTTACGTGTCTCTTCAGTAATTCCGGTGTCAAAATTATTCGAGAACATCAAGGAAAGCCTTCGGGAGAGTGGGAAGACGCTGGTACCGTGAACCAATTCGTTATCATTTTTATACCGTATTTTTAATATGATTCGTTTACCATTTCATGCCGTAATTCGTTATCATTTTTATGCCGTATTTTTAATATGATTCGTTTACCATTTCATGCCGTAATTCGTTATCATTTTTATGCCGTATTTTTAATATGATTCGTTTACCATTTCATACCGTAATTCGTTATCATTTTTATGCCGTATTTTTAATATGATTCGTTTACCATTTCATGCCGTAATTCGTTATCATTTTTATGCCGTATTTCGATATGATTCGTTTACCATTCCTTGCAGTAATTCGTTATCATTTTATGCCGTGTTTCTTTTAATATGCTTCGTTTACCATTTCATGACCATGATTCGTCATCATTTTATGTCGTATTTTATAACATGATTCGTTTATCATTTTACGCTATGCTTCTATTATCATTTTATGCCGTAATTTAGAACGTGATTCATGTACCCTCCTTATTACGTGTCCGATCCCAGGGACGAGTGTTGTGCGGAGCAATTGGAACCAAGTGATGAGAAGTAGGCTGTTTTAACCGCTTTAAAAGGCAGAGCAGTAAGCCCCGAACCGACAGGAAATGGAGATCAGGCAAAACCTTAACCAGTCGCCTCTATACGTTAAAGTTTTGACGGTTACGACCGTCCGGGAATAGGAGGCCCCTGGCTGCACATTCGAGAAAGCACATTTATTAAGACCGAAATCAAGAATATTAAATTTACTTGGTTTTAGCAATATACTAGGTAGTGGTTACAGAAAACAACAAGTAAAACTAAGCGGAAGCACACTTTTGGTAGTCTTCGCGATCATGCGGAACGACGGATGCCGGGTTGATTCGAAGGCCCGCCACCGTTTACGGTGCCGTGATCCTGAACATAATCACCATAGACGGGTAGAACACGTTGGCAAAAAGGGTGAGGGGACTTCTAAAACCGCTCCGGACAACGCCAGAACTTCATTTGTAATACGTAGAGACAATCGCTACTTACGCTAGGTAGGATTGTCACGGTGGAACCCGGATAATCTCCTTCCATGTAGTTAGGACCTATCATATATATGTATAATATGTACTTGTATCTACTTATGTGTGTGTGTCCTGTGGACGATTTTTAGGCAAAACCGCCTTGCTTCCGTAGCCTATTGCGGTATGCAACCGATACAAAGCCATCACTCTCCGACATCCTCGTCGCCGTACCCCGCGTCAGAACCAGCGCATGCGACCCCTCCTTTTGTTCACCGCGACTAGTTGAATCCAACCATATGCTTCGAACCTCCGCCCGAGTCCCCGTTAACTCGCGGTAGCTGCGCAAGGATGCCAAGAAAGCAGTCGTCAACCGTTGATGGGCACCGATAAATCGAGATTTTTCACTCTACTCTAAAATGGGCGAATCGCCCCTCATTAGATTCGCCTCGATGAGACATCTCCAAAAATACCCGGCGGGTCTCGCTCCGCCGCCCCGTTAACCCGTACGACCAACAAACGCGCCCCCATTGTAGCCACGACTCTCTCTAACCGCACCAATTTTAGTACCGTTTTTACTCCTGCCGCCCCGGTGGCGATATCACCCCTCGTTCAAATCGCCGTTGGACGCTGAGTCCAACGATACCCGGCGGGCGTCGCTCCGCCCATCCGTTAGCGCAGGAGAGCCCGCAAAAGCTCCCCATACTAATACATAGAGGAACCCATAAGTGGGTTCCGACCCGCTTTTACATCTAACCCCCTCGTGTTTGGTATCAATCGACCCCGTTTTCCGTCCTGGGACCGAATTTGGCCCCAGCCCCTCGAAAATCTTCCCGGATTACCCTTGTCCCGCTACCCTTCCCACACCCGCCTCGTGTCCTCGCTGTCCTTTCGCTTTTGTCCTCGTTCTCTCTCTAACCGACGTTTCTGGTCGGTTTTCTTCTTTGTTGCTGTGTTGTTGTTGTTTTTGGTGTGCTATGCGTATGTATTTATCTTGAGCGATTTTTCTGTCGCTCAGGACGCCAGTATGTCTAGTGTGTGTGTATTGTGTGTAGTTGTATGTGTGTATTTATATATATATAGATATATATATGTATATATCGGTACGTAGATATAAGGACACGACATAAGGATGGACAGACAGGGACATGACACACAAAAATTCGCTAAATTTCAGAGTTTTGCGGACGGACAAGACACATACGGATAGGATGAACGGGGGGGCGATTTAGGGCCCTCCCGCGGACTCTAGGGGCCAGGGATCAGGGCGCCTGACCAGACAGGAGTGCTTTAAGGGTTGTCCCGTCTCGGGCCTCGAGACGGATGACTTCCCGTCGTCGGTTTCCCCCCGGCGAGGCTTCGAAGTACCGGCACTCGCATACAAATTCCAAATTAGCTCGATTCTTTCTGACCTTTTTGGATGTCTTCGCGTACTAAGGTCATCTGCTAGATTCGATTTAGCTTAAGTAGGATGTCGGCAAATCGAGGACAACAAAGGCTGAGTTGATGTTTGCCGACTCGGGATGGGCTGGGAAGAACAAACAGTCGAATTATGAGCAGATTGTCACGCTAATTGGGGCTGAAGAAGGAAATTGCGTGACCCAAAAGTATTTGAAATAGCTCAAGTTACGCTGGGACCGGAAAGAGTTCAAATTTTGTTAGGATAGGATCTGATTTCGCTGGACATCCGGCAATAAGCACGGGAAATTGGGACTTCAAATTTTGCTTTTCTTGGGAAAATTTGGACAAAAATCACAGATGGTCAACTTCCGAGTACTCGGAAGATTCAAACTTAAAGTCGGCAAATTTAATTGAAGCCGACTCTCTTTAAGGACATCGACGGTTTACGGTAGACGTCAAGACTCAAGTTTCCGGAAGTGTCCCCAATTGGACACTGGACAGAAAACCCAAAAAGTGGGCGTCGAGAAGTCGCCAACGATTGGACGGCGACAAAATCGCCATCGTAACATACAGGCGAAAATTTCGAGGTTGCGACCAACGCGTCGAATCTTGGAATCAGTTCGACTTCGGCAGCGCGGAGTTCGGTCGACTCTACTGACCGGCTCCGACGCATTTTCTCTGTTGTTTTGCTACCGGTTTTAATGTTTTTCAGTGCTTTCCTTTTTCGTTTGCGATTGGATTCGACGGACGAAGGACCCGCGTAGACCCCTTTGGTCTTGCGGAAGGGGACTAGCATTAGCTGTCCCGGATCAACTACTGTAAGTCAGGAGAGTTGAGCGCATGGGGTTTAGTTTCCCAGCATGTAACAGTGACAGAGGGTTAGATAATAGTAACAAGAACCTTCTCCTTGTAGGGTAGTTTGACAGTGATGCTCGGGCACCTCTCCTGGCTGCGCTGTTTAGATTGCGTGATCAACCTTCCTGCGTCGAGTTCTGTTCTAGGCGTTCTAGGGACTGCACGGAATCGCGGTAGAGCATAGGACAAATAGCCGAAGTCCTTCTGATTCCCCGTGGTCTTAGGTAGGGTACAATGAAATGGACGCTTTTCGTCCAAGTTTTACATGAATTGCTTCTTATGAGTTAGGACCGACGAATTTTCCTGAGCCGACCACGGTAAAATTTTGTGGATGTGCATACCACCGAAATTAAGAAATCGTTCAATGGTTTTGCTTTTATGGTTTACAAAATTATAGCTTAATGGATCGTCCAACGCTCATGCCGTGTTTGGGCTTGGACAGAAACGCAGCTTAGGGACGGAGGACTAGCCTCCGTCGGGTTTTAGGAAACCCTTAAAACTTGATTTTGCTCTACGAGTTAAGAAAATTTGGGAACCTAAAAGATTAAACAAATTCTAGGCACACTAACTTGAGCTTAAGGTGTTTGCTGTTTTCTTGGAACGTTTTCTAGGAATCGTTTCGGCATAGTTGTTTAAATCTGATTCTAAAGCGAATATTGGTAGGCATCTCATTTGTACGACAGTATCATTAGGACGACTGACCGGAGTACTTTTAGGTGTCCGCTTGCCTCAGTATAATCAAAATGAGCCGGAGGAACTCGCCCCCAGCTGAGCAAAATTTCGCCGACATTGACCTGGGACGATGGTGCATCGTTTAGTGGTGGTACACAAGTTCGGACTCCAAATAAATATGTCGCTAAAACAATTAAATTTACCGGTGTCCACCATTGCACTACACAATGGTCTTCTCTAGAGACCATTGTCTAAAAGAAGCAGAATTAAACCCTGCCCCTGTCCCGTCGCTAGAAACTGCCGTTGCGGGAGAAACACATTGTGTCCCCGCCTTCAAACAAAATCTTAGGACTTACCAAAAATAACGAAAACTTACCTCCTCGCCCGGGCCGTTTCGGCCCCAAATAGGGCGAGTGCAAAACCCCTTTTTCTTTTTGGAGCGAGTTGATCGCTGAGTTTAGCTTTTCTTTGATTTTTACTCGGTTTGCCCGTTAGGCTATGTACTATGTATGCCAGGTTTCCCCTTTCTTTAGTTTCAGTATCATCTAGTTGCATTTTCCCGTACTATGAGTTGATCCTGCACGGAGAATTTAGGTCCGCTGCAGAATCTTACGCTCTAACCACTCAGCCATAGGAACACACCAACGTTTACTATTACGTTGGTGATAACGCAACTGCACTACAGAGCAGTTGAGACACTGCAACATTGCAGTGTAATAAAAGAAAATGGTCGTTAGAGAGAGTCAAAGGACCAACGACCAAAGAAAGAAACAAAAGACGCAAAGGCGCACGAGGCCGGTCGCCCCGGTCTCAATCATCGAAGAAAAGGGCCCCAAAATTAGTAAACGAGGCCAAGTCACGCCCCGGCTCGGTGCTCTCAGCCTGTAAAACTTGCCCCCAGCAAAATACCAGTAGGGAAACAAAACTAGAATTAAAATAATCCGGCTCGCCTCTATAGGGCGACCCAGAGACCGATTAGGAAATCGCCTAGAGTCGTTTCACGTTACCGCCGGCCCCTACCGCTACGAAACCGGAGTGATTCGCCCCCACCCACTGTCGTTCGGTCAGCCGTACTGATAAGTGGGTAAGGTCGTCGAATACAACAGGATGAGAGTATTAATAGGCCCTAATGCAGCTGTACTCCGAGGATAAGTGATCTAACGCCCCTCGTCAGACCCTGTAGTCAGTGTTGTTCGAGCAGCGTTCCAACCATGCTGTAGAGCCCGCGTAGTCAGCCCGAATATCATTTTCCCCCACCCCCGCGTAAGTAGTCGTCGCCCAGAGCGACCTGCGTTTAGGAGCGTTTTCTGAAGCACTCTAGGGCCCCTGCTTAGTGCGCTGCATAGCTGATTAGCTCGCTAACATTGAGTCGAAGCAGGGATAACCGCCCCTAGTTCGCAACTTGGCGAATATCTGCACGCTCCGCCGCTGTTCTCTTTTTAACGTCCCGTGCCTCCACGTTATGTTGAACTGCAACGAACCTAGCCAGACCCTACTAGGTTTACCCAAACCGCTCCATGCTGTTTAGGAACACTCGTCCCCTCCGATAACCGTTAATTCATGTAAATAAACTTTGTATCTTGACACACTGAGTGCCGCCTTGCTTTTACCGAGACGATAGGGACTTCTTCTGGTTTGTCCGCTCGGACGAGCAGACCCTGTTCGCCATGGCTTGTGTGCTAGAATGTCGCAAGCCCTGACGAGCATGGCCTCCTATCAAATCTATTTCGTGTTTCTCTGAAATCAATGAGTAGAATCTGAGAAATAATGTTGAAAAAGTTAACTCGTTCCTGGCAATAACATGAAAAGTTCAATCAGGATTCTGACTAATTTCATCGAAATAGAATACATAAAAAAACGCAGGCCACGCTATTGATAATCCGACATTAAACACTCAGGGCTCGTCGGGACCCTGTGGGGGCCACCTAGGTCAATGCTCTAACACGGAGCATACCGCGATTTTAACTAGGTAACTCATCTTGAGCTTCAAATTTCTAGGGACACTTTCACGTTTTATTTCAAAACTTATTACACTAAAATAGAATTAAACAACTTCCGATGAGTCTAAGGTAGGGAATAGCGGCTAAGCTCCATGACCTGCGAGCAGGTGTCGGTGCTAGCCTCCCTGGGGGACCTCAGAAATCATACCCGATACTAGACACGTGCGCAACCCTTCGGGCGGGGTCCGAACACACCCCGTGAAGCGCGCCTGCGGCCTGCTAAGCTGCGTAGCTTCTTGGGTCTGACCAAGAATAGGTTCAAAATTTAGTATTCACGGTCCACCCTTGAGGTTACGATAGCCGGGGTCGTATGGGCATGGTGTTAGGAAGTTGCGCCATGCAGCTGCGTCACCGGTTATTACAACGTATGGGGGCCATGCCGTGAGGCGAAAATTTTTATTTCAACCCCACGTAGTGAGTTTAAAATTTTTGTTCAAGCCATGCGCCGTAAGGCGTAGAATTTTCGTTCAAAACCCCCGATGTGAGTTAAAATTTTCATTCCACTCATGCACTGTGAGTGTCCGCTCGCCACTCATGGAATTACCTATCGAAAACTTGGAATGCAAACTTTATGTAGGGTCAGATATTGTTTTCAAGAGAGACCTCTCGCACGAAGAACCAACTGCTATTTATGCGGATATGTTTGTATTTTACTGGTTGTGACATGTGCTATGTGCTTCGCATTATTTTGTGCCCTTATTTGTGTCACCCTCGGAACAGTTGATTGTGGTACGTTTTGTTCCTGGACGTTGCCCCAGTTGCGGCGGCATGCGAATTGACCTTAGTGCATAGTGACGGGCACTTTTTCAGGATCGCTTTAACTAATCGCCTTCTTACTAACTAGTTATTAAATCAAGTGACTATCATACGTGCGTATTTGAATTTTATTCCGCCATTATTACCAACGCCCGATCGAGATCGCCTGGAATCGGAACTCAATCGTAAGACATAAAGTCGTCATCGAACTTTATTGGACATTCGAGTCGCCTGTTATCGATTAACTACTACTCACGCCATTGCTCGGACGGACGTTTTGGGACTGTATTAGCAAGTTGCTGTTGTATTGTACGACGAACTGAGCCTATTACGCTCGATCGCTGGGTATTTACGAACGTTGGCCGTTTAAAGTTGCTGTGCCCTGCTGTCTAACAACGACTGTGCTACGTCGGTGCCTGTGTTTGCTCACCAATTGACGCTTTGGTTCGATTCCTTGCTGTCGCCAACGGGTAACTGAACAATTGTGGACGCTAGCTGAAGTAGAGTGCCTGGAAGTTACGACTACCGACTGCCGCTCGAATCGCCGGAAGACTATTTACGGACATTGTAAATCTTGCTTTACTTCTACTATATTTTGTTGTTTGTTACTTTTGAGTATTTCCTCGCGTTAACCGTGTTCGCTTTGCTTAATTTGTAATTGTGCCACTTTGATTTCGCTTAACTAGTACGGTATTGTGGGACGTACTTGGCGGTTGTACCAACCTTTTGATGTTAATAACTTTTCCTTGTCGGTATATCCTTATAGTGTTGTTGTGCAGAAGCTGCGCTAACCGTTGGGTTTTGCCATAAATAATAGTCCACTTGCGAATACTGTCGTTTAAGTGATCGTTGGGTACTGCTGATTGGAGTAGCCAGTGACATTAATTTTTCAGCTTTTCTAAGTTCACCTTACTTGAAAAAGGGTGCTATCCACTTGCGGGATCTACGTCGTAACGAATTGCCGTCCGAAACGTCTCTGATCTGATTTCTATACACGTATCTACCGTCATTTCCAAATAATAGCTATAGTGACGATGGATTCTAACGTCAACCACAACGGAGACTTGGAGACTAGTGACTTCTTCGGCGCGACGGACGGACCGATGGAGGACACTGTACGGACTAGAACTCGACCGGCCGCAACTGCCGGCGAGCGGCCGTTGACGCCGCCACCACCTCGACCGACTGGACACTTGCGTCGTGGAGAATTTGCCGAAGCGCTCGGCGCGGACGCAAGTGCCACGAATGCGATCTTGCACCACTTAACCACCCAGTCCACTGGCCCTCCTATGATACCGTTAAGGGACATGCCGACTTTTGATGGGAAACCCGGAGGCCAGGATTTCGAAGATTGGGTTCGTATGTACAACCGTCTCGCCAACGCCAATGGTTGGGACGATCGTCGAAAACTGATTTGTGTACCTGCTCTCTTGCGTGGACCGGCAAGGGAGGCCTTCGAAGGCCTTCCACCGGCGAAGCGTCAAAGTTTCCTAGGACTTGTCGCTAACTTACGCTTCTTATTTTCGTCTTCTCGTAGACCTGAGAAATCACTATCAGGGCTTTGCACTAGGCAACAAGGAGCAAACGAGCCAGTTGCAATGTACGGATTAGAGCTGCAGAAGTTGTGTGATCGTGCCTTCCCCGACATGGAGGATGAGCAGAGGGACACTATGCTTCGTATGTTCTTTCAGAGGGGCCTCCGACCTGAAGTGCGCAGGCAAGTCCTTAATCAGATTCATGAGTGCGAGACCTTCCGGGATACGGTAGCTGTTGCTAAGCGGTACGAGGATGCAAATGCAGCCTGCCCCGATCCAGACGCTTCGGTTACTAGCAAGCCCCGCACTAAGACAGTAAACTCACTTCTTGAGGAAGGAGGTGAAGGCTTGATCACACAACTCCAGACCATGATAGAGGAACACCGTAAGGCAAACACTAGTAATAGTGATACGATTAGTCGGTTATTAGACGTAATTGACAAACGAGCTGAAAACACGCGCCAACTAAACGCGCTCGCGCCGCCGTTTGTGCCTGGTTCACCCGCCGCGCCACCGTGTTTGCCGATGCCGCATATCACTTGCTATCGCTGTGGAGAACCAGGACATGTCATGCGCGACTGCCCTGCATCCCGCGCGTTATCCGCCAGCTGCTAACAACGTACGGCGCAACGCCGAACCTGCGCCA
>JASANE010022093.1:0-74673 GCA_030248225.1 Trileptium ribeirensis | reverse complement strand
TGTTGCTCTTCGTTCAGTTACGTATACGGAACTCTAAAATTGAAGTAGTGAAACAGCATATTCTTTCGTTTCACCTTAAATTTTGACGTTTTGCATGTTTTACATAATAGTTCAAACTTCGAATGTATCTCGTTTTTTGCGAGTAATATATATATACTAGTATAGTGGATACAGAGCGATAACTTTGGGATTCAATTTACTGGCATCCTCATTGATCTTCGCAACCTGTGTGGACATCAGTCGGAAAGAAGTTTCATTCAAAATTCGTAATGATGTCGACTCTGGTAAGCAGGCCTGATGGGGGGTGACTCGAAAAGCAGCGAGAAGGAAATGTGTAAAATAGCTTCTACAAGGATCGACATATTTTTGTTTTATTAACGAACTCTTGCCGGTTTAGATGAACAATTTCTACTGAAATTATTTGTTTTACTTACGTTTCTAACGGTATATTGCCGAGTTAATCTGTTCTTTTGTTTGGATGTATTGGAACCTGATCATTGTATATATTATATATGTTTGGACCACAGATGAAGCAAAAAAGAGGCAAAATGAAGCAAAAAAGAGGCAAAATGAAGCAAAATTTCAAACAAAATTTTTAAACCCGAATTCCGGTTCGGCATGGTTTTTGTCTTTTGACGGAACACGATTTTCACCGGAACCGGAACTTCAATTCCGGTTACTTCCTGATTACGTATACGTACAATTACATATATGTGTATAATATTAGTCAAGTTACTGTACTAGTGCTTGGCTTTATCCAGCTTTATGGGAAACAGGTTTTATCATTGAAACGAAAATATCTGATTTTGAATTATGTAGATGTGGACAGAAATTGAATTTAAAGTTTCGGTCGGAACAATTTCAGCGGTCTGCACTGCTCGACATGTCCGGACTCGAGTTGGGTGATCGCTAGCCGTGAAACGTTTTCTTATTTTCGGTTTCTCACGTCTAAGTGTAAATTAATTCATTTTTCTGAAGCAGAGTCTTGCGCAAGCATTGTTTATATGGTCTGCTGGCTGATACTATACATATAGGGTTGATTAAGCAAATGTCACAAGTAGGTTTGGAGATGTTGACATCTAAGAAAAGCAGTCAGGCTGGCGGCATTGCCTAGCTATGTTTGAAACGGAGTTCGTCAATTCCGCTTTCGAACGAGTCGAATTGTTGAAAACGCTGGGCCGGACTCAAAACTCTCGGCCCGTGGTCACTTCTACCCTTTGCTCTGCAACGGTTGTTTTAGCAAGCCGCGAGCGCTACATTATTAAAGCCACGAATCTACTATGTACATATTCCTATTGTATGTTGTGCTTTTGTTACACATGCACGTATATATATACATTTTTATGTATTTTTCATTTTGAAATTAGAAAAATTTATTGATATGACACAGTTTTTCAGTTTTCAATCAGCCTCAGTTTTTTTATTATGAACAAACGCGAACATACACGAAATGAAGAAGTTGATAGTAATACACAATTTATGTGGTGTTATACGTATTTCTATTTCCATCACAGCGCAGTAGTTTATTTTTATCTGTAGAACGATCATCTGTATTATATATGTACAATGCTGATTGTAAATGTTTATGTATATACTACGTTATAATAATGCATATACGTTATTTGAAGTTGCGTGGTTTTGTGTTTTTTTATTCAAAAACTAATGCGATTTAGTATGTATTCTGCCAGTCAGTCGTTCTCAGCAACTCTCAATAGTGTCGATTTGGTGTTGATAACTATTAAACTAAAACAGGATAGTTCACTTTTATTCAGATTTGGTCTTTACGTATTTTTGAGGATGTTGTTTATTAAGGACGCTATATATTTATTGTCGTAAATCGTGTTAAGTTTGTGGTTCTGGCAGAAGGCAAAACCATGAGCAAACCGGAATTACGGTCAAAAATGTTGTTTATATAAAGTTTTCCTCATTTTTACTGCATGTATGAACAAAACTTATATACATTTGTATACGTGCATAACATGCCCAATTTTTTTCAAATAACCCGCAGATAACTTTTAGCTTTTGAGATTTCCCTGGAAATGTAGGAACAAATAGTTCCGGTAGAATTTTAGCCCTGAAGTAATTGGTTACGTTATCATTACGTGAACAACACAACCTCAAATTTATGCCTATGGTGGCTATTTAACGCATTTGGCGAGGTGCGGTGTATTTTCAAATTAAGTTTCTTCAATTTGATATGTGGAGCATTGTATTGTTAGCATATATATATAAATGCTTAAGTCAGAAATTCAACCTTGAATATGGAGCCACAATTTATATGCAATTTTGTGGACTATGCTTTATTGCAAGCTTGTCTGACATAGTTCCTCTAGCTCTTGTGTGCTTGTGCTTTTGATGTCCCCGGGTTGGTACGCCAATGCTTGGTGTATCAATCAGTATATACTGATGTTACGTAATATCCCTTTATCGTAGCTAGGATCAGTGTTCCTACTAAAAAAGTGCGTTTATTTATAAATTCGCGGAATATTATTACAGTTTGCCCCAACTAAAGCACATTTAGTCACAAAATACCACATAGGAGTTATTATGTTTCAGAACCAAGCAAACCAATATTTACAAAATTTCGTCGGAATAACGTATATATATAACAACTACTGATAGGAGGCAAATTTACCATTATCCGGATAACCATATCGCAACAGGCAAATTTACCATTATCCGGATAACCATATTCTAATATCGCAAACATTTATTAAAACTTCAGACTGCATACTAGGTTTTGTCATTCAGTGCCACAGCTTTATTTTATGATGTGTTAAGGTTTGGTGATGTAAACAAACATTGTTGTTTTGATAAAATATTTTTTCTCCAAAATGTTTGGTATAGGATAACACTGAGTCGACGATTAAACCTGTTTTAGCGAACAGTATTTAATTTCCTAATGGAAACTGTTTTAGTTTACAGTTAACACTAATTTATTCAGAATAAATTCAAAATTTTAGCTGTCTTTCGAATCTTGATGAGGGTACCAGAACCCATTCGGAAGCCAGAAATGTCGCATTGCATGAAAGCCACTAACTTGCAAAGTTTAGTACGAACAGCCTGGGCTAAGTATATACCTAATTTTGGACAAAAAGTGGGAGCTTGTTTGAAGCTCTGGAATGTATTTAGAAATCTTTGGGAGATGGAACACTATGCAACATCACAGAGTGTCATTTTATAAATTATTTGATTTTTGAAAAATGTGATTAAAAGTTTTTGGTCAAACTAATACATATTCCTAAAAGTGATATATAACCTACCTACCAGGGAATAAGCGGAACCGGAACCTTCCATCTAAACCGGATCGGGAACCGGAATCTGGTCTTCGAAACTTATATATAGTAAAACAGATGAAAAAAGAAATGAAGGTACAATGGATTTAAAATGTATTAAAATTAACTTCTATATTAAACTTAATGTATTACGATGACATTATTGTCTTTCTGAAACTTTAAAGACACTGAGGGAGTTAACAATATTTATTTATCGATCAATATGTCGGTTTTTGGACATTCAGGGCAAAAAAATGCCTTCCACTATATACACTTGCGTATACTGCGTCAAAGTGAATGTGCTTACAACGCATGGAGCGTATAATAAACACTTTCGCTCTATCTCCAGCCGCCTCCCTTTACTACACATACGTTTGTTGCATGTTTTTCAGCAGGAAACTTGAAATTATTGGTTTATATGGTTCTAACAGAAAATAATAGAAGGCAATTTTCTGACCAATGGTCAGAGACACTATTTAGGCTAGCGTTGGGCAATCAATGCCGTCAGCAGGGAGTAACCGGAATTCCGGTTCCGGCGAAAATCGTGTTCCGGTTGCAGTTCCGGCAAAGGGCAAAAGCCACACCGGAACCGGAATTCCGGTTTAAAAATTTTGTTTGAAATTTTCCACGTTTTTTGCTTCACACTGTAATCCATATTAAATTAAATTAAAATTAAAAAGTAGTGTTGTACAGGGGGAAGGATCCCACCGGGGCTGGGGCTAAGCTTGTCGGGACCGGGGCTAGCCCAAAAGTACTATATATGTGTTCGATTTTCCAGCGCATATAGACGATATATAACGCATATATACCACATATATATAAATACATGCCGAAAGGGAGGTGGGATGGAGTAAACTCTCTTTTGGAGTTGACGTTTAAGTGAACGTTGTGTAACAGTTTAAAAAACTCTTGTAAAACCGACACCAGATTTGGTATTCGGTGTTTTACTAATTTGGTACCAAAAAGATTTTTCTGAAACAGTAGCCTCTGCACCTAAATTTTACCTTTACCGGGCCGTGGCTTCGACTTTGCCCCGGCCATGCTAAATTTGTTGCCCCGGGGCTAAGCCCCGGTACATCCCTATTAAAAAGCAAAAAATTTCTGGGTTTAAAAAGAAAATGTGGAATTTTGACAGGTTCTTCGATTACACAGATTAAAGTTCTCCAAAAATTGTTCATCATTAACAAGTCTGTGTGTAAATACATTTTGATTGCAGAAGTAATACCGCGTCATAAATTCGTTTACGGTGAAGAGATGAGGAAAGAAATGAAAATATATATACAGTTTTGAAAATGAAGTAGTTTGGTCTTCCAACTAACCGTTAAGCAGAGAATATTAACTGAAGGGCCTTCGTCTCATTGGGATAGTGTAAAGATATGCATTAGAATTGACCGACTAAAGCTTCAACGTGTGGATCCAACGACAAAATCTCTTCTCACTCAGAACGTCTTAGGAAAACATATGTGCAAACAGTGCTTTCATGGCATTATCACATCAATGGTTTGTGGCTTCACTACCAGTAAAATTTTTGCAACTGTTCACCGGATGTCAGGATATTCGGATTAAGGATGTCAGGATATTCGGATTAACCAGGTATTTCAAGGTCGTGGATAATGTGATATGCAATTGTATCCGGATATCTTTACTAATCACTAATAACAACCGAACATGTGTAACTGGCGGAGTTTAGAAATGGAGCAAAACTTAAGTGCATAGCGTGCGTGCACACAAAGGTGTGTGCGGGCGTGACTTCTTGAGTTAGGGCCCGCGACCCTTGTGTCCATGCACGCCAGGATGTCTCGCGGACTCCAAATGTCGGTGTTTGAGCCCGCGCAGGTCCGCAGGTAGATGTTAAGCCTATATAGCACAAGGCTAAATAATCCGGATGAGTTGAAGAATTTCCTCAGCACAGTAAACTTTTCCTTCGTTAGAAAGCAACTGCAACGGCACATCCAGGTTTACTCCACTGTCTACACCAAATCGTCGCAGTGTCTCTAAATGTATTGTTGCATCTAGTACCCGGTAAAACCACGCGACCTCATCGTACATGAAGCTTAGTTATGGCGCTTACATGCTGACGGGTCCTCATGCTGAGTGCATATAATAGTCACCTTGGTCAACTTGACTCATTTTTATTTTTAATCCACTGGATCACCAGAGTTTTTCCGTCGTTGGACCGACCGTCGAGCATATATATTTACATACCAGTCATATAATACGCTACGCGCATAGGCCGCGATTGCGTGTTGAAGCTGTAGCCACCCCACCCCCCAATAAATACCAGGTCAGATGAGAGAAGCGAATACGAAGTTGGTCATTTTTTCAAGTTTTATGTAGCTCTTTTCTATTTATATCCCACAATCTTTGAGAAAAATCGCCGCGCCTGGTATGAGGCGTAATAAGATGCAAAACAACTACGCTGTCTTATTACATATATATATATATTTATTCAAAACAATAAAGCATAAAAAATACACAAAAGATAAACATGCGTTAAACTGCAATGGATGATATGTAACTTTATAACTTATTCGAGTACAGACATATCCATCAGGGAATAACCGGAACCGAAATTTGCCGGAACCGTCCATTTAAACCAGATCCGGAAGCGGAACTTGGTCTTCGAAATTTATATATAGTAAAACAGATGAAGGAAGAAATCAAGGTATAGTGGATTTAAAATGCATTAAAAATAACTTTTACTTTAAACTTGATGTATTGCGGTGGTATTATTGCCTTTCTGAAACTTTAAAGAGACTGAGTAAGCTAATAGTGTTTATTTATCGATCAAATATGTCGAATATTTATAATCAAATATCTTTTCTTTTGCTTGGTTGTATTGGAGCTTGATCATTGTATAATATATATTACATATGTTTGGATCACAGATGAAGCAAAAACGTGGAAAATTTCAAACAAACTTTTTAAACCGGAATTCCGGTTCCGGTATGGTTTTTGCCGTTTGCCGGAACCGTAACCGAAACACGATTTTCGCCGGAACGGGAACCCGAATTCCGGTTACTCTCTGATATCCATGTAGCTTTACCAGGGCTTTCCAATGATATATAACAAGTTTTTCAACTACTTCCCAATCTGGAGTCTATAAGCTTATAGTTGGCGCCAAATTTCATATTTGGTGAAAAGTCGTAGGAAATGCACCTAAATGTGTGTATTTTTGTTGCTTTTAGTGTCTTATATGGGGTTTTCTGGGCCAACAAGCTCATTGCGAGTGTCAAAAATATTGTGTGGCAAATATTTTTCATACTTCTGCTTCATATTTGGTATGAAAAATGAGATTTTTCTCAAGTGTCGGTTTGAATTCTTTAACATTCTTTTCACGGTCAATTTAGGGTTTTATTGAATTATTAAATTGTTAGTTCATTGTTTTTGTACTCGTTGTATGATGTTTTATCTACTGCATACGTTGGCTATCAAAAGAGGCGGGCGTAACTATGACTCATCACTCACGGTTTATATAATACTGCACCTGCGTACTGCGTGTAGGCTTTGTTTGTGTGTGCATTCTACAACAGACTTCGGGGGATTGTTCTCACCACTCGAATTCTGGCTCGCAAGCGAGCTTCACTAGTATACGCTAGGCTGGTTTCTCAATACACGAGAAATCATAAATTGTTTATTTGTGTGCCCGAAAATTTTGATAAGTAATTTCGACTGGACATCACAGCTTGAGCCCGCGCCTCACCCACGGGTACCCGCGGGCTCAGAAATTCTGTCCGCGCCACACGGGCCCGCAGGTACCCGTGCCCGGGCACACCTCTGCGTGTACATTCAGTGTGACGCAGTTTATTAGGGATGACAACTTGTCGACATTTTTGTCCCGTTGCCGGACTGCGACTACGTGATAAGAGATATCACCCCAAGTGTTGTAGCTGCCTAAGATCTGAGAGACTATAATGCCATTGCACTCAGCGATTATTCTCAGCATATTTTCATGCCATAGAGTCTTTTATTCGTGCATTCTGTTATTCTACTGTATCTACAGCGCAGGGAATAACTGAGCCCGAAATTTAAAACGAAACCGGAACCTGGTCATAGAAATATGGCAAAACAAATGAAGGAAGAAATAAAGGTACCGTGGGTTTAAAATGGGTTAAAAATGAACTCTAATGCGTTCTGATTATTTTATTGTCTCTCCGGGATCCTGAAGAGGCTGAGGAGGCTAAAATGTTTATATACTTGTCTAACGAGACGGTGTTTGTCTGTTTTTGGTGAACGAGCGTATTCATACTGGCGTAAAATACATCGCGTTAAATGTGCATCCAACACATGGAGCGTAGACTAGATGACTGCTCCGTTTCCTGTTGTCACCAGTTGCTAAACATAAGATTGTTATATGTTATTGCCAGGGAGTAACCGGAATTCCGGTTCTGGCGAAAATCGCGTTCCGGTTGTGGTTCCGTCAAAGGGCAAAAACCGTACCGGAACCGGAATTCCGGTTTAAAAATTTTGTTTGAAATTTTCCACGTTTTTTCCTTCATCCTGTAATCCAAACATATGCAATATGGGTCATTTCACGAAACCATGTCATTTTAGTCGGGGGGGGGGGCTCATTCGGCACTTTTTGGCCCATACCACCAGTCTTTTGTAAGGAAATTTAATGTCGCTGTGAGATGTAGTAATAGCATATCCGACGATCATAACGAGGTATGGTGGACCTCTGTACCCCAAACATAGCAGGAGCCAGAGGCCCTCAACCCGGGTTGGTCAAATGAAGCCAAAAACACATGTCCTAATATAAACGTTCGCCGTATCGCTAGCACGTGATACATATATGTGTTTTTCATTTCACTGTGATCCATTGGTACTTGCTAATTTTTCCGGAAAAACTTGGGAGTAAGCATCGACACTGAAGCTGACGTCAAGCTTCCGAAAATTTTTTTCGTGACATGTAGCCCCCCGACCAAGGTCAAATCTGGCAGCTTTCAGACGTTGGTAAATAACGTAAAAGTGCTCTAGCGCCAAAAATGCTATATAACAGTAATCGCAATCAGTACAGGTGTTATTGAAAAAAAAGAATATCAGCGTCTGTCCATGTGTTATTTCATTATGAGGTCGAAGGTCATAAAATGCCAAAAATGGGGTATGCAAAATGTAGCCCCCCGACCTGACCAAACTTAAATTTAAAAAAGCCAAATTTAGCATACAGTCTTACAATAGGCCGGATATAAACATAGTAAAGCCCCACTAGAATCGACTCATCTAATAAAAATTTTTAATGAAAATGTAGCCCCCCCGACCTGGCGTGTAGCCCCCCCCGACCTGTAGCCCCCCCCGACCGCATGTATAATAAAAGTAATCGAAGGTCGCAAGAATCATATTAGTATATAAGTTCATCATCATTGCACTATGATATGGGGCCGTGCTGTTAAGTGGGCAGCTAGGAAACCCTTCTGCCTGCCCGCACATCTATTACACGCATTGTCCTTGGTATCATCACTTAAATGTAAACTGGTCATAGATCTATTGTATTTGTTTTACACCAGCTTACATCTAGAATGTATAGAAGTAGCTAAAGTTTGGCGCGTTGCATGTTGTAGGAAGCTGTAGCCCCCCCGACCTGAGGTGTAGCCCCCCCCCCCCCGACTCAACATATCGGGGTGCCATTTTTTACAAGGCCTAAGGATCTGCCTGAAATTTTTTCTCAGACGTCCCCCGCTCATGGTTGGTTTGTGAGCATAAAATGGTATCTGTAGGTGCTGTCTTCGTTGCGCTAGAAAAACTTCTGCGACAGGCTTGTTCTAAATTGGTCGATTTTAACCCCAATAATGCCCTAGCGGCATCAATTTTAGGTCGCAAGTGCTCCAAATGGCTTGACTAGGACCATTTTGGATGGACTTGCATAAAAACAGACCATGGTTCGCGTGTCACTCCGTCAACACTACAGAATAATGACTTATTTCGGATTAAAATTTGACCCCCAGGGGGGCCCTTTCCAACCCCTGTAGCAGGTTTCAGGTAGCTCATTTTGCATAGAGACCTCGATATTCGAAAAATTCAGGGTTTTTTACATCGGAAGGGGTCTAGACACTGTACATTCGAAAACGTTTCATTTTGGCTTCAAAAAGTGGTGTTTCAAAAGTACATGGTTTCGTGAAATGACCCATATATATTATACAATAATCAAGCTCCAATACAACCAAGCCAAAGAAAAGATTAACTAACCAATTAGCCGTGTGAAACGTAAGTAGGGCACATAATTTGAGCAGGAATTTTTCATAATAACCTGCAGGAGTTTGTTAAATCAAAGCCAGGTCGATGCCTGTAGCAGCTATTTTACACATCCAGAAGTATGTGGGATATGTTTGAATTAAACCGGTCCAACTCGGTAACAGAGTATGGCTTACGCAGAAGTACTTAGGGTATGCTTGGCTAACATAAATTGCGTCAAGTAACTGCCAGTGCGCTTGTAAACTTGGTAAATCAGTCGAAATTGAAGTAAACTAACGTTATCTGCAACGCAGCTAGAAACTGCTTTCTTGGCAATGCACTGTATTTATTTAAACTGTGCGAGCAGCATCACAGTGTGTCTCATTTATAGCATTCTAATTAGAAAGTTATCATCATTATGATCTAACTGACGGGCACTGTTTGTCCAACGCTAGCCTAAACAGTATCTCTGACCACTGATCAGAAAATTACCTTCTATCTATTATTTTCTCTTAGAGACCAATAATATAAACCAATAATTTTAAGTTTCCTACAGAAGAACATGCAACAAACGTATGTATACTAAAGGGAGGCGACTGGAGACAGAGCGAACGTGTGTATTCTACGCTCCAAGCTTTGTAAGCACATTCGATGTGCTGCAGTATACGCAATGGTGTATAATGGAAGACATATTTTGCTCTGAATGTCCAAAAACCGACATATTTGATCGATAAATAAACATTATTAGCTTCAGTCTCTTTAAAGTTTGAGAAAGGCAATAATACCATCGCAATACATTAAGTTTAATGTAAAAGTTATTTTTAATGCATCTTAAATCCACTATACTTTCTTTTCTTCCATCATCTGTTTTACTATATATAAATTTCAAAGACCAGGTTCCGGATCCGGTTTAAATGAACGGTTCCGGTTGCTGGTTCCGGTTCCGGTAAATTTCGGTTCCGGTTATTCCCTGGTTATTCCGTATCGAACTTGAAATTATTAGTTTCTGTGGGTTTAAAAGAATATACACAGGTATGTTATAAATTGTTTATGAACATAATGCTATAAGTGAGACACTGTGATACTGCTTTGCACAGTTTCAAATTGATTCATTAGTAAGAACGTAGTTTCTATCGGCGCTGAAGTTGAATATACGCTGCATATCTCTGAATAGGTAAAAGCCCTCGCGTTGTTTTGTCAACGTAAGCTCAAGATGAACATTTTCTACAAGGTTAAGAAATATTCCGATTGAAATTGTCTTGCTTACATTTTACAAGGCAATTTGTTAAGGCAAAATGATCTTTTGTCTGGCTGCATTAGAACTTGATCATTGCTTTTATCGGAACCGTGACAGGAACACGATTTTTGCCGGAACCGGAGAAAATTTTGCTCTAAAATTACCAATTAGTGGAAAATGAAACCAGAATTCAGTTCGCCCTGCTCGATGTATACAGAGCTGGGTTATGGGTTTCGTTTCTATTCTATATTTGGAGATGCAATTTCGGTAAATTACTGTTCCATTTTCAGCTAATTGTTAATTTTAGCAATTTTTTCGGGGAGAATATGAGTTTTCAATAATTTCGACTACCGGTCGTCTTCTCCGCTCGTACATGTCCGTTCCCCGTGCATGGGAATAATCCGGGGCCGTCACCAGAAAATTTAAACTGAGGGATGGGGGCACCCACGCATTATGGGGATCAACTCAACATGTAATTTGACGACAAAACGTTGAAATATTTGTTGGAGTTGTTAACTTAGGGGTAGGCACTAACATCAAACTGGGGGACGTGGGGGCACGACCCCCAGCGCCCCCCCCCCTTGGCGACGCCCCTTTTAACAATATAGCACGCCGTCTCCCAACAAATCCCTACGCAGCTATGGTATATATACAATTTTTAAAAGAATTTTATACATTTTTCGCACATGTGGTATATCTGTGTGTGTTACTCGTTTTGTGTGACTATGTACACTGCAGTGCAGTCGAACTCGGCGACCGTGTCATTGTTGTTGTCAACACTGTAGTTGCCTACTGATTTTGAACTTTTCTACTTTACTACTCAGCCTCGATGAATTTAACATATATAATATATATACGGACAATAAATATGTTGGTTGATCTTTTTTTCATTTTTCTTTCTTTTCTTTTTTCAACAATTATATACCTATGTATACTTGTTGTCCTCATGTTTAAATTTTCTCATTTTTTTATTTGTTTATTCCTTTTCTTCAAATTTGTTTCCTTTTTTCAATTTTGTTTTAGTTTGTTCTGTGTTGTTGTTGTGTTTCCATTGTTGTTGTTCTTGTAATGCAATGTTGTTGTGGTACTTGTCTTAATTCAACGAAATGTTTGCTACTTTATATTGAAAAAAACTTATTTCGAGTTTTTGTTCTTTGTACAATTCATAGTAGTATAATATAATATAGTTAGTATATACGTTGTGTTTTCAATAAATTTTAAGTTTGTGGTTTTCTGTCATTCATGTTAGACACGTCCTTCAGTCACGATCATATTTATGATTTTTGATTGAAGCAGTCTTGTGCAGCAGTATATATTAAAAAAGGATAGGTTTAGTTGTGTGTCTTTTAATTTTAATATATATTATACTTACCTTAAAATTTAATACAAATTTGTTAACAGTTCAGTAAATTGAAATTGGAATTTACTGTTTTCTTTCGTAACGTGATTTGATATCCAGTTAACATGGAATTTGATAACTTAAGAGTAATCTGTACGTAACAGAGAAAATAGAAGAAGGTAATTTTCTGATCAGTGGTCAGAGGCACTGTTTAGGCTAGCGGTGGGCAACCAGTGCCCGTAAGTTATATGATAACGATGATAACTTTCTAATCAGAATGCTGAAGAACTGAGACAAACGGTGTTACTGCTCGCACAGTTTCAATAAATACAGTTCATTGCCAAGAACTTAGTTTCTAGATGCGTTGCAGATAACGTTACCTTGCTTCAGTGTAAACAATTTACAAGCGCACTGGCTGGTGCTTGACGCAATTTATGTTAGCCGAGCTTACGCTAAGCTTCTATGTAATCCATAATCTGTTACCGGGTTGGACCGGTTTAATTCGAACATAAACTGCAGACTTCTGGATGAGTAAAATATGTGCTACAAACTCGACCAGGCTTTGTTTTGTTAACAAACTCCTGCGGGTTAAGATTAAAGATTCCTACTGAAATTATATGCCGTACGTTTCACACGGTTTTCTTTGTTAATAGTTTTAATTTTTCTTAGTTAATAATTTCTGGGTTAATAGTTTCTTTTGTTTGGTTGTATTGGAACTTGATCATTGTATATATATTACATATGTTTGGACCATATATGAAGCAAAAATATGGAAAATTTTAAACAAAATTTTTAAATCGGAATTGCGGTTCCGGTATGGTTTTTGCCCTCTGCTGGAACTGGGACAGGAGCCAAAAATTCGGTTACTCACTGGTACGTATATACATGAATTTTTGCTAAATTTTTCTGTCGACGGAGTAGTTTCCGTTGCTAAGCAACCGTGATGTATGAAATAAAAAATTGAACCCTCTTCACCGACGTCAATGGTGGTGGACCCACCATTCTAAATTATGGGTATGCGTCTGTAATTGTTTTCGGAAACTTCTGGGCCTTGTCACTTCTGATTCTAATCAGTGTTGAAATAAATGCCGTGAAATCATATAAATCAATTCATTCGGCTCGTGAAATCGTGTATTTCCATCGGCGTGTTTTGGATGTACCGAATTTTAAAGCTAAGATGATAGTACGAGATGTCAGAAATTGTGGACAGACGTAGAGTTGAAACCCGCGAAGTTAAGCTTTACGCGCCCCTGTTCTAGATGCTTCGCTTCGCTTGAAATCGTTGGATTTTCAGTGTTTTCTATGACTCAAGTGCTCCGAAAAATCGTTTGAGACGGCTTATGAAATAAGATAGGGTAGATTTACGGCATGGTATGAACCAGAGATGGAACCGGTGCACTTTGGGTCAAATCTGCGACCGGGACGCGAGGTGTGATCCGGTCTGATTCAGAAATCGAAACAACTTTTTTCAATACTGTACTCAACTTGACAGAACAGTGTTTTTGCCTTCTTTTTGCTTTTCCGCAGGGACACTGTGGAAACTCAAGTATACGTAACCAAGCTCTCCGACGCGGACAAAACATTAAATTATTCTCGAACAAAACGCAAGTGTGAGCAGCATTATTTATCGTTCTGGCAAAGAACTGTCCTGCTCTGGCTTGACAATTAGTATTTCGCGTTTTTCAGAAACCGACGGTGAATTTCAACAATTAGTAGACGGTTCGATCGACAGTATACTTAATTACTTAAAAGCTGGCGGTGGAATTAATGGTGCGACGAATAGTAACAACGAATCGACGACGTAAGTTATATTTTGATTTAATATTTAAAGCACTAATATATCTTGAGCATGAGATTGTTGGTTCAAGTAACCTTCAACGGTGAATGCAGTATACTGTTAGAAAATGGAACACTTGAGTCTGGTTTCAGAGAGGCAGTTGCCCGACTTAGGCTTTGGGTTAGGCTTGTATAAACACTTGAATTTAGACTTCGGCACAGTTACTTCCAGAAATAACATAAAATTATTCGCGACAAATTCGCAAATTAGAAATGCACAGGTTATAATTTTTTCGAGAACCGTTCGCCAAAAATGCGCTTTTATTTTTAATCGTAGTTGTAGTATATATTACATATCGAGATGGGAAGGATCTGCATTTCACTTATGCTCCTCAAGTTTAGTTTAGGGTGATTTTTTCACATTCTATGTAAAAACTTGTACGTATTGGAAAGTATGCTGGTCGAATTTTTGTACAATATATATAATGTCGCTGAAAATATTGGCTGTGCATAGACGTATGTACATTGCATAGTTATCGTTTAACCAAAATGTCAGCTCAGAGTACCCAATAGCTATTTAAATGCATGACGTGAAATATTCTCGATATATATCGAAATCGATATATTCTGTATATTATCGATGTTTTCCGTTGCGTTGGGTTTTTGGAGTTAATGTGATAGTGTAGGATATAGTTCATTAGCAGACATGAGGGTATGGGTACTTCGTATCTGCACGGTACCGTAGAGGCTTATCTAGGGTTGTTTAATAATAATTGTTCATTTTACATGAAACTAGCTATAATGCATATTCGTGTTATATTTTACAGTTACCGACAGAAATCTGGCTTCTCCATCAGCTGAAACTTTTGCCAGGTGGGCATGAACCTGGTGGAGTGGTGGTTCGGAACTGAAGGCGTCGAATTTTGCCAGGAGGCGTGAACTGGGTGAACTGTGGGTCGAAATTTTGAAATTTAATATTTCTCAGCGAAATTATTTATTTATTTCAAATTTAAATATTTCGAAATTGTTAATAAGTAGGCTTAGAATCGAAGCAAAAACTTCTTAATTGAGGCTAAAAGCAAGTTTTTGCTAGTTTTTTTTGTTGAAAAGGGGTTTTTGTAAAAAATTTGTCAATTTTCTTTATGTCACGTGGGAGTGATTTACCGGGATTAAGCCCAAAATTTTGCCAGGGACCTCAGCCAGGGGCCTTTGTAGTTTGCCACGGAGCACCGAAAAATGCCAGGACTCCACCACTTTGGAGAAGCCATGAAATATAAGGAAATTTTTCGTGAATCGGTCACAGATTGTTAGCGAACAGTTCGCCTAAAATAACATTTTGTTCAATATTGCTAATCGTGCATGATTCTCGGAAAATTTGGTTTTGTATTTTTGTCCGTAACTGTACATTATTAAGGTACATAACAAAACGTGCACATTTTTGTAAAACGTATTTTCATGGAACAACTGGATACTGCTCCTGGTTTAGCATTATGCGGCCCCCCAGGTAGAAGAAAATACTATGTGCTGAAGTAATGGACCTCTAAGGTTTTAAGCTTGGAGTATGATGTGAATAAGAATACGCCATGCATATGAGATTTAATCTTTTCAAATTATTGTTTGCAGGTTTTAAAGTGTCTGTATTGACAAAGAAGCTTTATTCGGAAGGACAAAATATCAGAAGTGTGTAAATTTTCATCGGACTATGTAAATTTTTTCCACAGTTGTGTGTAATCTTTTCAAATTGTTTGCAGGTTTTAAAGTGTCTGTATTGACAAAGAAGCTTTATTCGGAAGGCCAAAATATCAGAAGTGTGTAAATTTTCATCGGACTATGTAAATTTTTTCCACAGTTGTGTGTAATCTTTTCAAATTGTTTGCAGGTTTAAAGCGTCTGTATTGACAAAGAAGCTTTATTCGGAAGGCCAAAATATCAGAAGTGTGTAAATTTTCATCGGACTATGTAAATTTTTTCCACAGTTGTGTGTAATCTTTTCAAATTGTTTGCAGGTTTTAAAGTGTCTGTATTGACAAAGAAGCTTTATTCGGAAGGCCAAAATATCAGAAGTGTGTAAATTTTCATCGGACTATGTAAATTTTTTCCACAGTTGTGTGTAAGTAAAATGCACAAAAAAATTAAAACCATGCTCACAGATAATATATTATTTTCGATCACTATCGGTTGTAGATAGATAAATAATGATGTTATCTACAGAAAAACGAAGAAACACGTTATTTATTTTCAGCAGCTATAGGTTCAGCAAGAATTATGTGTTGTTATTTTTCAATTAGCATCTGTTCGTTGCAATTTTTGGTTTTAATATTTTAGGTTATTACAGTCAAACGATGTTCAAAACTCCTTGACGAACACCGATAGCAAAGGTAATGCGGTTTCCACGGCTGATGATCGTTGCAAGAAGCAATTTAGGCCACTAAGAAACTGTGCCAAAGCAACCTCGTCTGCAGTGGCTTCATCGTGTACTGACGACTCTTCGAGTGCTAACACTGGGCTTCCATATTTTTCAGACCCATTGCCAATTTCGTTCAACTGTAGTACTGATAATAATAATACCATAGTGTCTTCGTCTGGTAACTTTGTTCCGTCGCAACAAAATACATTGAATGTAATGATCGATCACAATCCGCAAATAGTTGCGAGTTGTAATATGGTAGAAGAATCGCAGGCGGCTCGTCTTGCGGCTTTATCGAATACTTCAAATCGTGGTACATCGCCTAGCGCTCAAAAAATAGCTCAAGCTGCGCCCGCCGCTCCTGCTAATGCGAACCCGACTTTAGCTTATCCTGTTCTTTCCACTACTTCACATCAGACCCAACTAGCGTTGCAACAGCATTCGAATACAACAAGCTTGCAGCAGCAACAACAGCAACAGCAATATCACCACCAACAACAACAACAACAACATTCAAAACAACATCATTTGCAACATCCTCATTTGAGTCATCGTTTGCAGCAACAACAGCAACAACATAATAACAACACTAACAATGGAAGTATTGGACGACGACGGTTGTCATGTGCAACGCAAAGCGACGTTTTGAAAGCGCAGCGGAACCACGGTGGTCAACAACTACAACAACAACAACAGCCGTTGTCGTATGTTGGGACGCCGATGTCGACTGCAACCACGACAGTAGTTGCTCCGCCTATTGTGTAAGCTTTATTATAGTAGTTTACGGCTATTCCAGTTTCGCGTTTGAACGAATTGCCATGACCAAAAGTCTTCATAAATATATATGTATAAGTGAAAGTGTAATTTTTAAAAGTGTTTTCTTTTTTATTTCAAGTTTCGGGTTATAGTTTCACTGTGGAAGCAACAACAATTTGATCTCGACTAAAATGATTAGTTATTTTGCAACCTTGGGTTTGTTACGAGGCGATGGCCAAAACGCGGTTATTTTGATGATTCCTTCCAATGATTCAGAATGAATGCTGCCCTATTTCACTCCTCTTAGGTCAGTATTTCTTAAAATTTTTCGCCAATATAAAAACGTTTAATGATATGTATGCAATATTATGTATATCCTGAAATTTTGTGCTACTTTTGGTGCATATACCATTGATAGCCTTAATATACGTCGTAGCTAATTATTGATTTTTGTTTAAGTCTTAATCTTCAAGCAGTCGTTCATTGAAAGATGATACCTAGCAAAAATAAGTTATGGTCCTCGTTACTGAGAAAATATTTTTGTTTCATTTGGCATTCTTTCACTGCATGCCCGATATTTGTTCACTAAAATTTGCTATAATTATTGATATTCATTAAAATCAATATATATATATAAGTCTTACATTTTCAGGCTGCCTTTCATTTAAGTATGATACTTAGCAAAAATAAATTCTGCTCCTGGCTACTGAGGAAATGGTTTTGTTCCATTTGGCGTTCTTTCAGTTTATTCCCGATATTTTATCACTAAAACTTGAGTTAATTATTGATAAATAGTCCACTTGATCGCTTTACTGAAAATAATGTTATTTACAGACATCTACCTGAGAGTCCTCCAGCAACCGATTCAGGACCTGGTTCAACGGGAAGTCCGTCAGGCAGTGACGCTGCTCCTTATTCACCCGACTGTCCTTCTGCACTTCATCGGGTTCATCGTCAACAAAAACAGCACACGACACCGAATCGTCAGTCTCAGTATTTGAACACTCATGTTGCCCATCGCGGTCCTCCATCGTCGCTACTTCGGGTATCGAATCATATTAACGATAATGATAATGGTAGCAGTAATAATCTCGCCGGTCAAGTTTTAATGCTCCATCCTAGTCCTCGACATCGAATGCATGTTTTACCGTTAGCAAATGGAAATAAGTTTGACGGCGACAGTGACAAAGTCTATTGTCAACTCGGCGACAACGGATGTAGCCAACGTAGCTGCAGCGGTGATCAAAATTTGGCTCAGCAGAATAGCAATAATAATATCGGTGCAAATAATAATATAATCGGTAGTAATAACTGTAATGGTTCTATGATTCCACCTGGTGGCGTGATACACCCTCCAATAATTCCAAGTGGACACAGCGGGCATCAGCATCAGAATCATGTTGTGAACGGCTGTATTGTGCCAACAGACTTGTCAGTGACGGAACAGCGACAGCGACATACTGAACCACCCCAGAATAGTGTCCAGAGGCAACAAAATAGCCAAAATGGCGCATTTGTACCTTCTCTGAATGAACAAGGTATATATTATGTTTTCAACACCTGGCTATATTGACTGCATATACCAGACTTGTTGCATTCGCATTTGTATGTTCGTCAGCATTTGCTTAGTTTCCAGAAATCTATCACATAGTTAAGGTCATTGTGCTTCTTGTTAAGATTCTTTGATTTGCCGAGAATAGTCTGCTATAGCTATGGCATAAGCAGTACATTACCGACAGTATGGTGGATAACCGGATTTTTTGTTTAAATCTGGCTAATCGTGTGTCGACCATATAAAAATATTTTGCAATCAGACTTTTTTCTAATACTTAATGTTCAGAAATAACTGTAAATGACATAATAACTGTTAATTAATTTCGCGCAATTAGATTTTCTTTTGGAATTTAGCGCAGTTACATAAACTTCAAAATATTGTGAAATATCGATTATTTCCGGTGAAATGAGATTTCGTTTGGAGCTCTAAGTTTAAGTTTAAAAATTTCTCGAAAAAGTGAAATTTTCATATTTTTGACGAAATTAGATCCTAGCATCTTTTCAGTACGTTGCCAATGAATAATGGTCTTAAACGATTACTTAACACTTAAAATACGCCGGTTTCATTTTGTTTTGAGCTTACGTTGGGCATGTTGTTACACCTGTTGTACGGTTTTTCTGCACTTATTCTATTTAGTTTTAGGTACATAAGGCACTAAAATGAGCCTTTAGATATTTGTGGTTGCTGAATACTAATTAACAATCGGCAGTGAGCTACGTGGTGAAACACAACCACTACAATTCATAATTTAACTTGAAATTTGTGATTTATAAATTTGGAAAGTTTTCGTTTTTTAGACATTGTAGGAGGATGCGAGATACGAAGATATGGTTATAATACTGAGGATAGTATTGTCGTTAACTCTAATGGATATATTGACGTATTATTATCACTCTGTACCTTTGAAATGGGTGCTCCATTCGCTAAAAATTTTGCCAGGGGGCATGAACGGAGGGCCCCTGGTTCCGAACGGGGGCTCCCGATTTTGACAAGGGGGCTTTTGCCAAGACAATACGGTTAAAAATCGTGTCAGAAACACTGCCAAAACACTTTGATGGAGAGAAAAGGCTATTTCGAAGCAAATTTTGACAAAATTTGTGAAATTTTGGGCTTCAGGAAAGAATTTTGGTACAAACTTTGATCAAATTTTATGTACTTTACTTTGAACCGATTGGAAACAAAAAAATTTGCGAAGAAGCGGTGACCCGGGGGAGCCCAAAAATTTGCCAAAGGATGTGAACTGGGGAGCACCTGTTTTGAATCACGGGGAACTGAAAAATTTCAGGGGCCCCCACTCCCAGTTTGGAGAGCCCAGTTGAATAGGCTTCATTAAACCTATTTTTTAAGTTCGCCATTATTTCCTGACGAAACACTAGCCACCGAATTAAAATTGTCAACCGACTTACAGCCGTGGGCACCGAAAATACAGTACTCGGCAACGCTGTTCCTTCGATGTTCGCTCAGTTCGTCCGATAAATTCAAAATTTAGTTCGAGACGTGTTCGAAAGGTGACATTCATTTTTGGCGAGTACTGTACTGTATATACAGTTTCTGAAAACTGCGATAACCTCTACATATTTCGAAACTACAGATAAATATTGTATTGTGTATTTTTAAATTTTTTTATTTGCAAAGCAATCTTTATCTTTCCTGCGAATTTTATCACCCATTAAAACTAATTGTATGATTTTTGATGCTAGAATATTGATTTTGTTGCAGGAGGTGTTATTTTGTCGGTGCCACAGTTATCAATGAGAAACGGCTTTGATAGTAGTTATAATGCTACTCAAGCACGAGATCATTACAGCCCACAAGAAGCGAATAATTTCATACCCCAACAACCTGTGTACCTGCCACAATCTTTTGATATCGCCGTTGCGGCCAGACGTAGAACTTCACTGCAGCCTACAGCGACAAACGGCGACTTTCTGAATACTGCCAGCGAAAATACCGGCTTCCCTGAAACTCCTCAAGGCTATAATGTTGGCATGAATCATTTGCAACAAACTATTATATCACCACCGTCACTGGTTATTGATAACAATGCCGCTACTATCAACAGTATTATGTATAAGCCTACTGGCCACGGTGTACGGCGAGATAGTAACGTTGTTGATCCGTCACAGCACGATGATCCATCAAATAATCAAAATAATGTTCTCAAGAATCACGCCCAACAAGTAGCAAACCGTTTCGCTAGCCCAGCTTCAAATAATGTTGATCGGGGCACGGTGTCGTCGGAAGTACCTTATGTTGTAGTCTCGACCACTAGTTCGATTGACTATAACAGCACCACAGCTGCTAGTTCACAGCATCGCATGTCGCGTGATACAAACGACGGTTGTGACGGCGAAGGCGGTAGTGCTTTTTCGGCGATTGCTAGTGGAAACAGAATTAGCGATCAGTTGTTGTTGCGACATCCGCAGCAGCAAGAATCCTCGCACATGTCGCCCGAGTACATTGCGAATCATGCTGCTCAGCGTCAACAGCTAGGCGAAAATAACAACATCAGTAATAATAATAATAATAGCTTTTATCGGGCCCAAACCACCAAGGTACGTACGTATGTATGTATACACGCGTCATTTTTTCTATTTTGTACTTTTTCAAATTATATGCGAGCATACGTAAAACAGGTAACAGGACAGAAATAAAAGCAAACCGTTGTTCAAAAATGCTCCAATGGCAATATTACTGAAAAGTTCTTAATTTTCGCAAGCAGTATGCAAAAATCAGCAGTGCGTGCTATAATTTTCAGTTATTTTGTTTAATAACCTGTAATAGGCTGTGCTTGATGAATATACCGTCCTAAAATTATAAATATTTATGATATAGCAACATATTGGTACTTTTCGCTGTCGCTATTTTGCTATTAAGCATCGCATTTTTCTGGCCGCGTCCACAGGAGCATGCGAGTACTAATTCCGTTTTTTGCACATACTACAGTAGGTAGACACATGGACTGTGAACATGGCTGTTTGAATCAGTATGTCATTTGGTGAACGGAGACTACCGTGCGAAAGCGAGAAATGTACGCATGCGTAAATTCCTTTCGTACCTACATCACAGAGCCCTTGTTCGCGTTCGCTAAAATGTGAATACCGATGGCAGAAGAATGAACGCGAGCGACACTGTTCGTGATTTTGAAAAAAACAGCCATGGTGTACACACCTAAAGTGAACTCACACATAAGTAACTTTTTTTACAAATATGTAATAATAGGTATGTGAAAATTAAAGTTTCGCAGTTAGAATATTCGTTACTAAAGTTATTTTTATGGCCATAGAAGCATGTTTACTTACATATATATTTGAGCGTTTACTGTTTTGTTGACTATCCTGGATTGTAATAGTTGTCATGGCTTATATCTGTAGCAATATAATGCGTTTTTACTTGCACGTACAAAAATGAAATTATAGTATTACGTTTTCATATGCGGAAAGTGCAGATAGAAAAACGCTAGATTTTGGGCTTTCACACTCATATTTATTGTCATCCTCACACGCCATGTATAATTAAGTAACTATTATAGGCATTACGGCGATCTCAAAGATGTCATCGGAAGCTTATTGTTCATGTATAAACGTTTTAAGTAGTAGTATTTTGTTATTATGAGAATATGCTTTTAATGTGAGTACCATCGATTTTGCTTTTCATTGTTGCTGTACACAATTGGGAAATTAAGTTGGAATTTCGGAATTTAACTATGTGTGTGCAAAATAAAAAATTGCTGGTTTTAGGTCAGTGATCAACCGCAGCAAGGAAATGGTACGACCGGTGACTCTGAGTTGGGATCTGGTGCTTCATTTGTTTCGTTACAATCTCCACCGCTTAATACCTATCAAGGTTCTCACGTTGCTGCGATGCCTCAACATAGTGCCGGTTATAATATTTCTAAGTGAGTGTTATTATTTTTGTTATTGTAGTATCGTATTTGGCTGCTTTCCTCCGCTTAAAGACACTGCTAGTTTGCCCATATTGCACTATTAGGCACTGATGTAGCAAAAGCCTCTACAGCAAAACTGAGTCAGTCAGCTGCCGCCCTCCGAACCACTCGCTGTTAGCTGTTTTTTCTTCTAAACATATACATCGTTCTTTGCGGATTACTGTAAAGGCTTTCTCTACACGAGTGCCCAGTATTATACAGAGCAAAGAAATGCCGCTTTTCATTTTATTTTGTTTATATTTATGTGGCTGCTCTTCAACAGGAGAATGAGGTGGTGTTCTCAAATTGGGTGCTGAGGTGTTGTGGGGTCGAAGAAGGCCGAAAAATATGTGATTTGCTCCAATTTTTTTTCACAAAAACAGGATTTCCAGACGGACAATAATCTCACTTCCGGTGCGTCTTGTGTCCTGCCGAGGCATTCCCTTGGGCCGAGAAGCCCATTATATTGCAGGAATTGCTTTGGTAAATGTTGAAATTATATGATTGCAGCGCTTTTTGCAGGAACATAAATAATTGTTTTGAAATTAATCTGTAAATTTATAATTCATTAATAACTATTTTTTACTTTATTGTATTTATGAAGTCAGTTATTGTTTTTCTCGACTGTTGTTACTGTTGCAATAGCCCCGCAATAGTATGTACTATTAGCTTAAATGAGAACTGATTCCGCAGGAACTTTTGCCAATATTTATTACTACTATAATGTATCTGCTGTTAGGGCTTCGCCATTTTGAGCCTTAAAATGGTAATGATCGTAATAGTAATAGTGATTATATATCATTAAAAATCGCACGTAGTCGTTGTGATTTCCCATTTTTGAGCTCATTTCCAATTCTTTCTTTTAACTTATTAGAAAACTATAAGGAAACCGAAATGTCAACTGAGATATCGATGAAATACTAGGGCCAAAATTTCTTGTATGTTTTTACGAAATTTCTTGCCTGTATGGACTGATATTCATCTTGTCTAAGCTTGTTAACGATACATTATAATTCTTGAAGAATCTGTTTTTATCCTGTATTTTTCATATGATTCATCTTATGGTTACTCCCACGTACATTATTATATGTCAATTAAATGGCGCGTCAATGCACGAGTGTACAGTAGGCGGTATAATTGCAGCCACGACTGCGTAGCGACAGGTAAAATTGTAAGCAAGCTAAGTTACCATGACTGAATCATTTCAAACCTATATTGCAGCTTAGTATTATATTCAAAACCGAAATATTGCACCGCAATTGAGTGGAACCGGCGGGTAAGAGGTACAAAGAATGTTACAAAACTAGTGTTTGCGGTCATATATATAATATGTTTTAATGACTCACGTCATTATGCTTGGTGCACGTTCAACAAATTAAAGCTTAGATTGATAACCACAAGGTTATTGTTGATGGGCGTGTGGTGATCCCAGGGCGTATAGTAGTATTTTGAAAAGGGTATATCAGTCACAGATATATTTGATTCAATCACGTCATCGTTGACAGCGACCCCAGAGCCCTTATAGTCGCGGGTATAACAAATTATAGCATCAGATAGAAAAAATTGTGCACTGTTGTTATGCATGTAGGGTGGAATTTCAGTGCATATAGTATTACTAGAAAATGGTGGATCGGTTAAAAATACATTGGAGTGCATCACGCTATCGTTTTCAGCAACCATAAAAACCTTTATAATTATTACAGGTTTAACAAGTTGTGCTATTATTGAAAACCATGGAATGGTGCATGGTTTGTAGTTTGAGGTACAGGGTCTAGGGGGTACAGTACCATTTCTTCATTACTATATTTTGGAGCTATCGCACTGGATCTGACGTTAACTGTGATGGTAATGTTGATACCGTATTTCAGCGAATCGGTTCCTCGAAAGCGTATGCGTGCGGACAGCCTTGATACTTCAATTAAACCGGAGCCTAGTAAGTTCTTTGTACTACAATAAAACCGAGACGATGCAATCGAATTTCGTTGTATTAAGCGCAAGCGAACGGACTTGGATTTATAAGTTGTAAAATCGAACGAAACATCTTTTTCACCGTTTGTTTGGATTGTAGCATTATGTTTGGTGATATTGATACGTCAAGTAAATTGGACTCTAATGAGTTCTGATAACTAGATGTGTGCAGTAACGGAATCGAGCCTCATTCTGGTCTGTCCACAGCCCTCCGAAAAGTGGGGAACCCCATGTTCATTCTTGGGGGGGAAATTAGAAGTGGGGGGATAAATTTTGCATGAAAATACTAAATATTTCCATTTTTCATGCATTTTTACTACCGCGAATGTATTTTCAAGCTAAAAGACTATGTTTTAGCCTTATAAATAGTGGTAATTAATGTTTAAAAACAATTTGCAAACAAAAAACAAATTTTCAAACATAAAAAATTTTTGGAATTAGTTGAACACTGGGGTTTCAGCCGAGTGGGGGTGGGGCGGACATGGGAGAAAACTTCACGAACAGGAGGGATTTGGAAAGTGGGGTGAGGTCTCCCCACACCCACTGTGGACAGGCCAGTCTTTAGTTATGTGGCATTGTTATACTTTTAATTGGTCATTGGTGGTTGATACTTCAATTAAAACTGAGCCTATTAATTTCTGGGTTTCGACACGTCGGTCATCAATATTTTTTTCACTAATATGTGCATTATTTAGTATGTTGTGGTTCTAGAGAGTTCGAGAAAACGCATGTTGCAGCATGTTTGGGTGGTAAAATTAGTCAAATAAAAATTGTCATATTTTGATTACCATGGCTACTGTTTCCGGGCAAGATTTTTGTCAGCCAGCCCCGAATCGGTGCGGAATAATATTTTCTGAGAAATGCCCACCGGCTAATATTTATTAAGTATTTTGAATTTTTCCGGATTCCGTGTCGATAACAATTTGACTGATATTACAAAAAACTGTGTCAAAATTTTCTGTCAAGTCGCAAATCATAGATGATTCGGAAGCGTGTCAGGGACGACTTGTTAACCAGATTGGTAAATTACATTAGAAAAATGGAAATTCAAATATTTAGGCTTAAAAGCGCTCTGCTCCACCAATTCGTACCTACGAGCGAAATTTGGCGACCTCAGTATTCTAATACAGGGTCATGCTTAACATCCCTGGACAAATTTTAAGCGAATAGAGAGATCCCAGAGAAATCAGTCATATATATGCTCATCAATATGTGGTGTAGACGACAACTAGACGCTGCACTACCATCGTTGGGATTAGGCTATTTCTTTTAATTGTTTGCTAGCCAGATTAAACTATGACTAATATTTAGATAAGACGAAGTGATAAAGTCAATAGATATGGATTATTGGTAGGAGAACTTTAAGCACTGCGGCGTATTTTTTGCATAGTTACAGACGACAGTAGCAACATTTGGGCGTTGTGATCCGAAAAAAATATAAACGTGAAGAATTTTTGAAACCTTACTAGCGGTTACCATGTTATAGGCGGAAACAGCAAAATTTGGCGTGATTTTGGTTTAAACATGGGCTTTGCTTTATCCAAGGTCTTGGAGAGGGGCGCATACAGAACAATATTACTGCCATAATGTGCTGATGGTTAACTGCAATCAATAGTAAACAAATTACCCTGAGCCATCGACGTTGTAGCAAAAGTAGTTTAGCGTGGTAACCTAGCAACGTGATAATATATCTTTGGCACAAAACTGCTACTAAATTGGTTTCAAATTTAACACGTTTTATGGTGTGTTTTCCTCGGAGTACCTACTTTATCTTGCCGCGGCTGAGTAATCCAGCTATATAATAACCGATTGCTTATTGTAATATGCAACACTATGATAGTATTGTGTCATTTTCCGTTATGATGACTATTTTAGCGTCACCAGATCGGCGAGGCAATAATTCGCAAAACCATACCGTGAGTAAGCAACAACAATTGCAGGACGTTACGACGCAGCAAAATATGGGACCGTCAAGTGGTCACAGCGGTAGCGACGATAGTTTCAATACAAACGAAGATTGCTATCAGCTTAACGAATCTAGTTTTGATATCACTAGCGGCAATAATAATAACAGTCAACCGGCTACAACAGCAGGTTGTGCCGGTGTAGACAACAGTGGGCAGCATAGTTCGATTCGATTCTTCGACTTTCCCAACGAAGAAACGCATAAGCTGTACGATGCGCACGGACACGATATGTAAGTATATTACTTACATAGTTTATTTCCGGTTTGATGTTATAGTATTGTACATAATGCATGAGTCCAATTTAGGTGCGTACACTTGGGTGCAGGGAATAACCGGAACCGAAATTTACCGGAACCGGAACCAGCAACCGGAACCGTTCATTTAAACCGGATCCGGAACCGGAACCGGAACCTGGTCTTCGAAATTTATATATAGTAAAACAGATGAGGGAAGAAATGAAGGTATAGCGGATTTAAAATGCATTAAAAATAACTTTTCCATTAAACTTAATGTATTGCGATGGTATTATTGCCTTTCTGAAACTTTAAAGAGACTGAGGAAGCTAATAATGTTTATTTATCGATCAAATATGTCGGTTTTTGGACATTCAGAGCAAAAAAATGTCTTCCACTATACACCATTGCGTATACTGCGTCAAATCGAATGTGCTTACAAAGCTTGGAGCGTAGAATACACATTTCGCTCTGTCTCCAGTCGCCTCCCTTTACTACACATACGTTTGTTGCATGTTCTTTTGTAGGAAACTTAAAATTATTGGTTTATATAAATCTAAGAGAAAATATTAGATATAAGGTAATTTTCTGATCAGTTGTCAGACACTGTTTAGGCTAGCGTTGTGCAAGCAGTGCCCGTAAGCTAGATGATAATGATAACTTTCTGATCAGAATGCCATAACTGAAACAAACTGTGATACTGCTCGCACAGTTTCAATAAATACAGGTCATTGCCAAGAAAGCAGTTTCTGGCTGCGTTGCAGATAACGTTAGTTTACTTCAATTTAGACTGATTTAGCAAGTTTGCAAGCGCACTGGCGGGTGCTTGACGCAATTTATGTTAACCAAGCATACCCTAAGTACTTCTGCGTAAGCCATACTCTGTTACCGAGTTGGACCGGTTTAATTCAAACGTATCCCACAGACTTCTGGATGTGTAAAATAGCTGCTACAAGCATCGACCTGGCTTTGATTTAACAAACTCCTGCAGGTTATTATGAAAAATTCCTGCTCAAATTATGTGCCCTACTTACGTTTCACACGGCAAATTGGTTAGTTAATCTTTTCTTTTGCTTGGTTGTATTGGAGCTTGATCGTTGTATAATATATATTACATATGTTTGGATTACAGGATGAAGCAAAAAACGGAAAATTTCAAACAAAATTTTTAAACGGGAATTCCGGTTCCGGTATGGTTTTTGCCCTTCGCCGGAACCGCAACCGGAACACGATTTTCGCCGGAACCGGAATTCCGGTTGCTCCCTGCTTGGGTGGTATTTTGTCAAAACATTTCACGATCATAAAAGGGATGAACGCGACCAAATCACGATTTTTTCTTACGTACGCGTAGGCACTGTTTGCTGTCACTATTTTGCAATGTTGCATCGCCTTTTGCTGACCCAGTACAATTGAAAACGCGATTACTAATCGCATTTTTCTCCTATGCTATAATACGCAAATAGACCATGAACGTTGCTATTCACAATGTCATTTCATGAACGTGGATAAACGTGCGAAATAGACAAATTAATGTGCGCGAACGCAATTTGCATTCGTACATCGCAGACCCCATCTTCGCGTTTACAAAAATGTGAATACCAATGACAAAGACGTGAACGCGAATCAGTGATTTTGATAAAAGAACAACCTTGGTGTACTCATCTAAACTGGACTCAATCATAAATTTTAGAAGTACCCTAAAGTAAAAATTTCAAAATTTAAGACAAGAATTTCGCACCTCTTTTTGAAGTGGATTCTGGGATTGTAAAGCTACTCTATTTTTATCGCTAAACATATTTGCTTCACTTTTTTGAACATGTATTCGGCATGTCCTTATCACTGTGCGACTCTGCATTTTGCCAAAATTTTGGTAACAAATATCATTATATAATTTTGAAATTTTGTCAATTTATAGTTGTATTCTATATAGCTATATTCTATATTATAGCTATAGGGTTAAAAGAATTGGTTTGTAGATTTCTCTGTTGCTAAATGCGACGAATTTGCGGGTTATGTATTCCTTACGGGTAGCGTTAGGGTCTTATGACGTAAAAAATGACGCTGGAAGTTAAATTTTTCATGAAATTTTGGTATATAAAATTCAATAGTTCTCATTTTTGATCACTGGAGAAAAAAATAGCGGGTCCTGTAGTTTTATTGATAACTGGCGTATTATTGTCTTTTTGTCACCTTGAATGGGACTTGGGACGCTCGATTTAGAACATAAAAGTAGTCACTGCCCGCAGAATAGCCGTACTCTCTCTGTTTCCCTTGGTTGTGAGAGCTATTAACAGCGCTAGTCAAAATGGCTGTCGCTCACAACCCCATCGAGAATTGCAGCTTAGTCGGAGTGTTACTTTGAATACTCTCGAAATCCCAAGCGGAGCACTTGTTCCAAATCATTTCAATAATGCTTTGCTCAACGTCAAAGAAGGTGTAGAATGTCTAATACCTTTCTCTGGTGTAAGTACGTAATATTCCTTGAGTACCGAATGCAACAAATATTGAGTGTCATCATTTTATTGAACTTGTATTTAGTACTTTCGTCGTTTGCTTACCATTTCATTAAAATAGTTTTATAACATAGGTTTTTAATGTTACCCTCCAGCACTAATGAAATAATAATAATAATAAATAATTTTGCAGTGTTCTTCGTACTGCATGTGTATGTGTTGTTGGGTTGTATCGGAATTTAGGTTCAGAAATCGTACTCGAAATGAAATTCAATGGCGGATGTTGCCTACAGTTTATAGATTTAATGCTCATTATTTTGCTACGATTTAGTTTGCCATTATTAGACATGTAGTTTGGTATAAAACTATTTCGGAGACCTGAATCAGCGGTTCGATTGTAGTTTACATGGTTTAGCAAATATATACACGCTTATATATGTTATCATTATTATCGTCGCCATATTGCAGCATGCCGCTTGGATTTCGCATTGTAGCTGACAAAGGTTTTAACTATAGTCATATCGATCAAGCGTATATCAATCAAAAGAAAAACCACTTGCAGGTTAGCAGATTGACATTGCTTTTCTTCCGGTTTCGATCTCTCTTGTATTTTATAGCCGTGTTATAACGATATACTGTATATGCTTATATATAAAACTGTGCTGATTTGTCTTTTGAATTTCTGAAACAGTGCAATCGTTGGTTTATCTGACCAAGTGACCAAAATAATTTCGGGGTTCTAGTGGGTCCTACAAATTATAGTGATCTCTAGTTTGCTACAGCTGCGCGAACTGGGAACGAGGACTCAAATATTCCGTAAAATAAACAAATTTTAGTTCTTTAAAACCAATTTTTAAAGCTTTCAAATTCAAAGCTGTCGCTGCGCCTTCAGCCCTGCAAATTTATTTCGATTTTTGACATACTTTTGCTGTCGTGCAAATATTTTCAAGCCATTTTTGACATTGGAAATAGTAGTAGTATTTAATACTAAAATATATGTAGCGCCCAGAATATATGATTTTAAAAACATAAATAAATCATGTATTTAGCCGACCAATGAGTTTCGGACGGGTTGTGGTAAGAACACATGGAAAAATTTCATGAGCATTATGGAATTTCGAAAGTAGGAGGTGTCCCCTCCCTCGTTGGACAGACCAGGTTGGGGTGCAGGCTAATTAGAACAAAATCTTGTTGTTGGCGGCGTAGCTGTAAGATACACTACTACTCAATGGGATGAAAAGGGCACTTTTTCGGTCATAGTGATCGGAAACACAGACAGGCAGACAGGATGTGTTATTGCAATGGAACTATTATGAGACAGTTTATTAAAATTAACGTTAGCCAGATAACGAATAATTACTAGCCAACCAGGTTCACATACCGTGGGATCTGCTCTGATCACGAAAAAGCCTTGAATTTGAAATAACTTTGATTTTGTCCGAACCTCTGTATGTTATGTTGATGATGTGGTACTGATAATTCAAGTCAGCCTCAGGTTCCCGAATACATTCAGCGTTTGTGGACTTGAATAGTTGTAATCGATTTGTTGCCTTTCAGATTACAGTTGAAATTGAAGTACACGATACGATGGAGCCAAAATTTGTGATGGTACCGGGCGAAGGCCTTAAGCAAATTTGCGACTTTCAGCTCGATTTTTATGGTGCTAAGGTAAGACTTATTACAGCTGCCGCTGGTACTTTATTGTTGTTACACTATTTTGTGTTTTGACTGCTGGCGATAAAACTTGGAATCATTTTGTTGGTTATGTAATGCGCATAAAATACTGGACGCCCGTCCTGTTTTACACAAAATGTGCTGTGTTTGGGATGTTAGGTTGAGTCGCTGCCCTATTTTATTTGAAATTATGAAATTTTTCAATACTGTTTATTTGGTCAGTAATAGTTTTTTTCAATAATGGTTATTTTAATTTATTTTTGTTCCACTCTAAAATACAGTTTGTGCTTTGTGCTCGGATCCAACACTTTTTGGTACTATTTAGTAGTACTTTTGTTCGAAGTTTTGGATGTTTCAACAGCGATCGTATTTGCCAAACTAAGCGAAAATTGCAAAAATCTTAAAAAGTATTTTAGTAGCCCTATCTATATTATTTCATGCTAGCCTTACTGTCTCTAATGATGATTAAATTATTGCTTTAGTCCGAACTGCCGTCAGCTAAAATTCCGATTCGTCAATCGCAGCATGATCGGCGTCATTTTCCATACAAAGGTGCAACATTCGCTTTGCCCGCATCGAAGGTCACAAAGGTGACCGTGCATCGTCTTCATTTTGCCGAAACAACGTCGAACAATCAACGGCGTCGTAACGGCAGACCAAATCCCGATCAGAAATATGTCCAGCTGGTTTGCGTTCTCAATGCTCGAGTCCTGACTCAGCAGCAGCGTGCTATCGGCAATGGGTCAAATGACCGTAACGGGATCGTTGAAGATGATGAGAAGTATTCGGTTTTGGCGTATGCGTCAGAGCGGGTGATTGTACGGGTAAGAGTTTTTGTCCGCTGTAGATTTTTTATTGTTTAAAAGGCATAATACTTGTCACGTACAAGAGATATATATTTTGTCAAAATGTGTTTTAGTTAATTACTAGTTGCTTATTTTTCAATGAATAATTAGTCTAAAGCTATTATTTCGGTGCGTATTTTCGCCGTGCTGATTACGAATCTATTGTTTATTACTATTCGAGGATTTGAAAAACTAACTAATAATTAACTAATTGCTAATTATTAATTATTATTAATTAACTAATTTTTTGCAAATTTTCCAAATGCTCATAAAATCAAAAAATCCCGACGCTTTTCTATATTGCTGATCACGAATATGACATTTCTAAAGTTCTAAAGCTTGTCCGTATATGCTAAAAAATCGTCCCAAAATTGCTTATTTTTTGAACTCGAGGATTTTCGATGTCGCTGATCAAGAATATGTTACTTTTAAAGCTCTATGATTTTATCATGTGTGCTAATTAGTTGATATTACTAGTTAGTTATCTAATTTTTTTACCTAGCTAGCGTTTTGTATGGTGGATTGGACATCAATTGTATAAAACCTGATACTATATTGACTATATATTTAGTTGAAATAGATATATATATATATATATACATAAATAAGATAAAATATTTTGCCTATTGCTCCGTGTAACTTATTATTATTTACTAGTTCTACAATAATTCACCGAGGTGCCTCTATTTTCATTCTCGTGGGAAATTTCAGTCTGAGGGAATAAAATTTTGTTCCGTATGCTAAATATTATTGTTTTTCAGGTACTATTACTGTCGTGCGAATGTTTTCGGGCTGTAAAACAGCGTTTTAGCAGTAGGAAGCGTAGTATGTAATATTTAGACATATACAGAAAACATTATTAAAGACATGAATAAACCATAGAGTTATTTGTGATGGGCTATCTCCTTGCGACAGTCCAGTCATAACGTTATGACTGTCCTTACGTCTTCTGAAAAATATAAACTGCAGGAATATTGGAACACAGCTTTGTAAACAATAAATTCAAACACAGTATTTTTTATTTTTTATGGTAGTCGGTGTATGATAACTCGAGCATGAACCGGATGTTTTAATTTTGTTATTGCTTGCACCAATATTCTTGTGTATGTCCACCATACTATCGAGTTTGAATGTTAATATAGTTACAGATTGAGCTTATAAATTTCTATTTAGGCAACGAATCCTGGGAGCTTTAACGATAACATTGAAAATGAACCGTTGTGGTCGCGATGTCCAGGGACGTCAGGCGGAATTTGTACCCAGGTTAGTTGATTAATGTTATATTTCATAATTTTTTGTGCAGTGCAGTGTAACTAATAAGTATTTAACTAATTAGTATTTTGTTGCCGTACAGCGTTAAACAGTTTTGTTTTTGATTGTCCACAAATGTTGTAATAATCTATTTTATGTATATTATTATTTTTTGTAGAAGTCATTTTGCTGTTTAGGGTCCTGTTGGCATTGGAACCGATCGTCCTCAAGCGCAGCTACACGTAAAAGGGGATCTGCATGTTATTGGCAAAGTTACTAACCCGTCAGATGCTAACCTGAAAGAGAATATTGAAGAGGTAATCATGACATTTCTACTATTAATAAAATAATAGACTATTTTACTAACAAACCAACCTATATTAGTATTTGTTGCAAAATCGGATTTTATTTCTCTCTAAATTTGTGTGAATAGCAATATACGAGCGTTCTAATATAAAACTGTACAAATCATTGTAGTATTTTTAAATTATAGTTAATTTTTAATGATTATACATTTTGTGCAATTGAGTTTAAACGAACGGACGTCGAACCTGTCTGGGAAAAAATGTCGAACGTTCTTTTCGAACAGCTGGTGGATAAAATTAAAAAAGCGCGCCAGTAATGCCAAACACTTTTCGGACGAAATTTTAAATTTCACGTACGAACGTTGGGCAAACATCGAATTTAATGCGCTCATTTCTGCCAAGTAAACTACAGATAGCTACAGGATTTCAAAAATATTACGTTCGCTTTCCGAAAGTCATCTGGTACAATGCAGTCACGGACAAATGCAAAATCATCAAAATGAATGCGAACGAACTTAAACGCAAGTGAACGTTAGAACGTTCGTTTACAAACGAACGTATACATAAACAAAATTTGTCGCATTTTAGAACGAATTTTTGAGTTCGTTTATGAACGAATGTAAACGAAAAATAACCTTGTAACACGTTTATAAAATAATGTTGTTGCGATCGTTTTTCGTGCACTTATTTCTGTACGTGACTGTACTTTTGGCACGACTACAAAACATTATTCGCCCGTTTTATGATCTAGGCGCTAACAGAACAAAAACAATAACTACAGCTACAGGATTCGCCAGAAATTATTCTCGTACAACTTTCGAACAGCTCTCGCACAAATTTAAAAAACCGCTCCAAAATTTTGAACATTTCTCGCACAAAATGTTGAATTTGTCGACAAAATGTTGAATTTGTCGAGCGAACATCATATTTTACGAGTACTGTTGTAGTTCATGTAAACGGTATTATGATACTTTAAACATCGATCTTATCTTTCCATCTGGACAAAGCATTGCAATAATTATTATTGTCCATTATTTTCTGAATGTTAAATGGCTGACTGGATAGCTTCTGGTCTGATAACGCTTTGACAGCGAATCAATGTTGGCGAAAGAAACGTCAATCATAAAATATATTTTAAAAAGATTTCAGAATTTTATGATACAATGTAGACCAAAAATTAATGTTATGATTATGTTGAAGAGAAATAGTTTGTTGTCATGTTTATTTGAACAATAAACGAGATATATTTTTTATTTTGAACATTTTACTCCTCAATCTGTTTACATACAGTAATCTAGGAAACCCAATTTACGCATTCAAAATAGAGACTAGCCTCGGCTTGCTTACGTATCAGCTGCAACATTGTCTACTTTCGTTGTAATGTAATTTTTGCTTAATATTGATGTTTTTCTTTTATCGCTGAAGGCAATATTAGTACAGTCTGTTGCGTGTTGGAATAGCATTCATCTATACCAAAGTGTTTTAAACCGACTAGTACGTGCAGAAGCATTGTATCAAGATAACTGTGCTACGGTAACCGGCGCTATGAAATAATGTGAAATGGTACTTAAAAGTGAAATAGCTATGTTTTAATTTGTTATTAAAACGGAGCGTGGGGAATCCACCTATAGCTTTTCTAGCATCAAAAATCGTCAAAATTTCTACTTTGTCTGTGGAAATCATAATGCATCATCGGGTGAATGGATTTTCATAAATTTTTTATCTGATAATAAATTCATTCTATTTGTTTTCTTTCATTAGAGGCTAAACCCAGCAGCCACTTTTTCGGACAAAATGGATCCCAAGGGGCAAGGGTCACATTATTTGAAATTTATCCATCCGAATATCTATCTTTCGCGAACTATACCTCAAGATCTTAGTTTCTGTACTACGTAAAAATCACTCTTCAAATTATAATTTAAAAAATTATTGTGATATATAAATTTAAAAATTTTTTGTCTATTTGGTCATTGGAAGAACAAATAAAAGAGTTCTTTGGTTTTATGACTACAATGGCCGTAGCATTGCCATTGAAGTATAATTGTCGGTGTGTAATTGCTATCATGGGTTCTTAAGCGGGATTAGGGATCTTAATTTGGAGCGACAAAATGGTCAGTACGCGCATAATAGCTACACTCGCTCCGTTTCCCCCGCTATTTGGGTTTTTTAGAACATAGAAGCATACATGATTGCCACGGCCCAAGTAACCCTGAGAGCGGTACGTTATAACGTTAGAAAAAAGAGCAGCTTGGAACGGGGCGTTCGGGGGGGGTAGCCACCGACTTAGGCTTAGTGTATATCTCATATAAGGACCTTAGCCTTTAGTCTTAGCCTAAGCTTAGGCTTAGTATATTGCGAACGGCATTTCCTGTATTTTATTTCCGCCCTTCGGGGTTACTTGGGCGTTGCAACTATGTTCAACAGAAATTGATTCCATTTACAATTATTTTTACTTTGATTTGGGCTGCAGGCAACGGGCTTTTCTTAAAGTGTGTTCACGCGCTCAAACTTTTTATTCAAGATTTGAGCTTAGGCTTTTTTCAAAATTTGAGTCCTTATTTTGATCAAAATATGAATGCATGTTTTACACCTTAGGTGAATTTGAACGTGGGGAGACTGTTCAAATTTTTGAGGCACATTTATATAGCCAATCTGAGACAGATCACAGATCTTGAAAGATTTTGAGCACAAATTTTGAAGCTTAGTCATTTGCCATATTTTTCCGTTGCATTACAGTGAAATTGTGACAAAAATTGGAGCAAATAGTTTGGACATGTAAATGATTTGTATAATCAGAACATAGTGAAATGTAGTGGAGATTGTGTGTTGCAGGGGTGAAATCTTTTAAATTCCGTCTCTGTGTGTGTGTGTGATCGGCCATAATTCGGGAACGTCTTAACCGATTTTCATGATCTTGGGCTTATTCGAACCGGCACATCCCCGAGCGTTTTTGGATTTTGGGGTCTGATTCCGGGGTCACGGGCCAAAATGTGGGTTTTTTGGCCCCATTTTACCCCAGTTTAGTACCCTTCACGGGAACAAGGTCATTTTTATCTTAACTTTCGAATTTTTTTCTCTGGATGGTTTGATTTCATAGTAAAATGACACATTCCGATGCCTCTTTTTTTGTTTTAAGATTAAGGCCCGGTTCTGGATTTATGGGGTTTGAGGTACGGGGGTGTGGCGACCCAATGATTCTTCGACCCAAAAATTAAAAATTTGTTCTGGCGTCTTGGGCGGCTGATAAGTTTTAACTGGGGGTTTTCGAGCACGGGAAACTTATTGCCGGTGATGGTTTTGCTCTGTGACCTACGGTTCCATGGGTACGGGGGCATGACTCCCCGTGGTTCGGGTCAGTACAAAATGAGGGTTTTTCACCCCATTTTAGTAACCTTCACGGAAGCAAGCTTATTTTTATCTTAACTTTCGAATGTTTATCTCTGGCTGGATTTATTTTATAGTAAAATGATAAATGCCGATTCCTCTTTTTTAGTTTTTCGATTATAGCTCCGGTTCTAGAGTTATGGGGTTTGAGATATGGTGCCCCAATGGTTTCCCGATCCAAAATTGTAAAATTTGTTCTGATGTCCTGGGCGGCTGAAAAGTTTCATTTGGTTTTTTCGGGCATGGAAAACTCATTGACGGTGTTGGTTTTGCGCTGTGACTCATGAGTACGGGGATACGGCGCCCCCAAGGTTCAGGGTCATAGGTCTAAATGAGGGTTTTTTCACCAAATTTTGGTACCCTTCGCGGAAGCAAGCTTATTTTATCTTAACTTTCGAATTTTTTCTCTGGTTGATTCTATTCCATAGCGAGCTGATAAATTCCGATGCCTCTTTTTTGTTTTTCGTTTAAGGCTCCGGTTCTAGAGATACGGGGTTTGAGGTATTGGTGCCCCAATGGTACCCCGACTCAAAATTCGAAAAATTTTTGACGTCCTGGGCGGCTGAAAAGTTTCATTAGGAGGTTTTCGGGCAAGATTATTTTTATCTTAACTTTCGATTTTTTTCTCTGGTTGGGTTTATTTCAGTATAGTAAATATTATGATATTATAGTAAAATGATGAATGCTGATGCCTCTTTTTTGTTTTTCCATTACGGCACCGGTTCATGGGGTTTGAGGCATGGCGCCCCGTGGTTCCTCGACCCAAAATTCGAAAATTTGTTAACGCGTCCTGGTCGGCTGAAAAGTTTTACTTGGGGGTTTTTGGGCATGGCACACTTATTGCTGGTGTTGATTTTGCTCTGCGATCCATGGTTCTATGCGTACGGGGGTATGGCGCCGCCATGGTTCATCGATCCAAAATTTTTAATTTTATTGTTACGTCCTGGGAGGCTGATAGCTTGCACTTGGGGGTTTTCGGGCATGAGAAACTTGCGGTATTGTGTGATATCCACATATAGCATATGGACGTATGTAATCCTAGCAGATTGGCTGTGCGCGCAAAAGGCGTAGGTGTACCTATGCTTCACTACGTTCTGCAGTCTGGATAGAGTTACTAGTATTTAACATGGTCCCTCGATATAGCAGCTATTTTATTTTTCAGATCGACACGTCGCAAGCCTTGGAAAATATTGCCAATATTCGGATTGTCCGTTACGATCTCAAAAGTGATGTTTGCGAAGAATTTGGCATTTGTCCGGAACAAGGCCAAGCGCAAGTTGGCGTTATAGCGCAAGAGATTGCTGAGGTTTTGCCCGACGCAGTTATTGATGACGGTCCGTATCTGCGCGTTGATGGAGTATGGTTTTGGTTTATCCAACCGTAGTGTTGTTTTGCTAAAGAAATACTGTGCCTCAGTTTAAACATAAAACCTGCCATTGATAGTGTTAATTTTGATGGTTTACTCTTCGAGAATCAAGATGCTTTCTAGGTACCGGGGATGTATTTGTTTTTATTTGATTAATGATTTTTTATTGGTTAGTTATTTACTTTATTGATTTAGGCGAGTCACAGTTTGGAAATGTTATTTCGATATTTTCGACGCGTTTATATTTTTGTATGAATTTTACTAGTTACTATAACAATATGAATTCTTTCTATTGTGATCTTTTCTGTTCATTTCAATAGTGAGATAATTTATGGTTAGTGCGAGCTCAAATAGCATTCAAATGGATCAAAAATATTTTTATATCTTGTCATTATAATTTATTACTGGCTTTTAGCCAGTTACTGGACTTACTCTATTACTGCATTTAACCAGTTTTTTTACTCGGCCTGTATCAGGCTTTAGTTGTAGGGCCTGCTGTTAGGCATGTTGAACAGAGCCGTTTTCGAGCCGCAATTTTTAAAGTTTTGAAATGTCCTTAGAGTGATAATTTCAAAGTTCTGACTAAGTGTGTTTCTTGTTTCTTGGAAATTTAAGATGGACTTGCAATATTATATAACCCAAGTTTCTTAATATTACGCTTACATCGGGTACGCCTTGTCGCTCTGACACGCTGAAGATGCTGAAAAGACGTAATTTTGGTAACGAAAATAGTAAAATTTTGCATTTTAAAATTCAGTTGCAGTGTACAGGATTTAAATGTCTATAAAGTGTTCGGGTTACTGAAGATGATACATGTTGATGTTTGCTTTGTATAATATATCCAATACATCAAGCGGTATTCCCAACCATTGTAGGTAGTAGGGCCTTTTATAATTTAATTAAGATAACATTGCAGCTAGTGTAAATAATTCATGGTGTAGTTTTTAATCTTCGTAGCTCGGCAATGGATTGTCGGATCGGTTTCAGCAATGTCTTAAAATGTTTCTCTTGATGCATTGTACCGGTCTCAGTGATACGTATTTATAAATCTACGTACATCTCATCATATTGCTGTTACTATTGTTGAATTCTCTACTGTTAAAATAATCTTTTTTTGGCCATTTTATGCTATTTAAACTTTATTACATCGTTTGTAACAAGAGTATGCGTGGAATGGATTAATCAATTTTACTGAAGTGACTTTTAGCATAATGCTACGTAGGTTCGAGTCTTCGTGATTAAAAATTTGACTGTGCGAGCTTCCGTTCATGAATGAGAACTGTTGAATCATCATTTAAAAATTATTGAAATCTGTTAACTGATCTATTCAGTATCTTCGGTATAACCTGTACGAAATTTTAGGTAAGGTTAAATCTCCAATTTGTAATTTCATAAGATACTTCAGGTCTTTGTAATGTCTATGTCTTTTAACATTTACCCAGTGGACCAGGCATTCCAGTTTTGTGTCAAATTTTGTTCAAAATTTCGGCAAACTCAGGTCCTTTTCGGTGACACACGTATCGTTTACCCAAGAGCTGATATTAAATTTACGTCCAGGTTACCTTAAAGTTATCCAATGCTTCTAGTGCCTTTCACTAATATCCATTAATAAATTGATATACATTGATGAAACCACGCTTTCAAAACTTATAATAATTTGGTTGAGGAACACTGTTTAACTCTAAAGTTCGAGTTTTGGTCAAAGCTTCGAAAAGTGTTTTCGACGTAATGAACCTCTACCGGGTATTTCACGGTGCTAGCTATATAATTTCGTTTTTTATTCCGCATTGTGTGGCACGTTTTACTCGTGTGACGCTAGTTGGGATTTCGTCACTTCGATACCTTAGAGCACAAAATGCTTAAGTCCATTTCACACGTTTTGAGATACAGTGTTTTTATTTCACTGTAATTACAAAAGTTGTATGATTTCTTATATATTTTATATATAACATAAGAGCCTTAGTGCGCTTCACTTACGCATGGCCATTTCAATAAAGCACTGTCAGAACTGCAGTTATATCACATTGTTGGGCTTAAGCAAATTGTGCACTAACACAGCGTGCATGAAAGGTGATAATGGAGCACAATTACCTTAAGTCCATTCCTGCAACGCTATTAGTTTTGGTCTTCGTTGTCAACATCCTCGTCGAACGACGGCAGAGGCAGCCGCTCGGTTTTAGCCTTGTGCGGCAGCGACCGGTAGTACTCGGCGATGCCGTAACGCTCCGGAATGATCCCATTGGCAATCAGGGACATCAGGTCTCGATACTTATCTGACGATATCCATATTTTATCCGAATATGCGTGACCATAATCAGTGTTGTTGCTTTGGCGACGAGTTGACACACCAGAAGAAAGTATCACTTCCTCGAATCCAATGTCCGAATAATTAGTTTTGTAAAATACTGAATGCGGATGAGAAGCTTTGTAGCGAAACCACTTCGTGGATATCATTTTCAGTTCTGAGCCGGAGACTGAACGCTTACGGTTCGTTACGGTCGCAGCTGCAAAGCCCTTCAGGTCATACATATCGGCGTGCTCGAGAACTGTAACGTTGTACGGCTTGCTCAGACGCGCGGAGATGATCACAGGTTCCCATGCATGGGGGGGCGTTACCCTCTGGAATTTCTTTGCCCTTTCAATAGCGGCATGCATTGAGTCAACTTCCATTGACGAATGTCCCGACTCAAAAAACTTGTGGTCGATAATTTCAAGGAAAGGCGATTGACTGACCTCTTGAACCAGCATGGCAGTGATATTTATGTTTCGATTCTGGCCACCACAAGTATCGGAGTACATGGTCAGGCGTTTGACGGTACTGGGCAACGACCGAATGTATTTAACGAGGCAGGTTCCGATCTCATTTGAGCCCCGCTTTCCGTCTGTCTCGCACCAAAGGAAGCAAAACCCTTCTGGCGGCGCATCTTTTTGGCGAGATGCTTGTTCAAGTATTGTCAGATTATAAACACAAAGCTTTGATTTATAATACATTTGAGAAGCATCACTGCATGGGGTGTACAAGACGCTTTGTAGATCAAAGGTAATGCAAAAATGATCACCACCCTATTCATGTATCGACTCGATTGATTTTAATTTATCTATTTTCTTTTCATTTTGCGCATCGTGCGCGCGATTAACATGTGGCTCCCTAACGCTACTGTTATATTGCGCTAGCTGATTTCCAGTCATGCACTGCATTTTTGGCTTTTCACATACTGAGCATCGGTCTTTTTTCGGTACAAAAAAGCCTAGGTTAAACTTGGTGTGGAATATCTCGCAATAGACGTATTGGGAGACGGGCTGAAGTTGGGTTTCAGCTGCCCATTCAAGGTACAGCATGTACATTGTTGCCATGTTGAGCCCCGGTTCCAAATACTGTTTTTTCGACCGCTTACGTACATAGTGCGCTTCGACAGCTGGGAAGCTCTCTATGTGTCGCTTGACGCTTTCGACAGCTTCATTACATGTTTTATTTACTGGAATTTTTGGCTGCTTGGGCACATATTCACCGGAATCGCCAAGATGTTTTCGGGCAGTTTTCAGTGCACTGTCGTTTTTCATTCCCAGTGTAGCAAGAAGGAAGCCAACGCATACTGTCCGTGGTTGGTTGGCGACTATTATGTTGTATGTGTAGGTAAGGTCACGATGGCGGCTTTTCTTAACGTTTTTCGTCTTGCCAGCCTCACCAGACTCGGCAGCGTCGTTAGCCTGGCCAGGCTCAGTAGCGTCGTCAGCATTGTCGGCTTCGGTAGCGCCGCCAGACTGGATGGGTTCGGCAGCGACGACAGTCTCGCCAGATTTGTTAACATCACCGGATTCGGCAGCCTCAGTCGTTGTCTCATCCGTTACCCTCTTTCGGTGGCGCTCTACACCCTTGATTGTCATTCTACGAATCAAAAATTCGTATTTGGCCTGAAGGCTGTTGTGGCTGTAATATGCATCAAATACGGCCTGTCGTTCTTCTTGAGATATCCTATCAGAGCATTTTTCCTCGTGGGAGCACGTGTATGGTATAACTTGCCTAGCTTCAATAGTTTTGCCTTTTCTGTTGATGTAACTTTCGCCAGTCAGCCGCTTGGACTGTCGGATATTCCTTACCCACTCGTCAGGCTGTGCAACCTTAGATCGCCGTCCCAGTTCTGTAGAAGTTGCGGACATGGATGACGTCTGCGGATTTGCAACTTTGGCGCCAGGTATCGACTGATTGGATTTCTTTGTTGCTATTTGTTTATTCTTGCTCTTTTTCGGTGGTCCATAACTGCTGTCGTCACTATCGCTACTACCAGAACTGGAAGAACTGAAGTCGTCGCCCTGAATCGGTGCCGTATCAGCAACATCCCTGCCACATCGTTTTCTCCCAGCATTAACGCGTGTTGTTTTTGCCAGCCCGCGAAACTTGGTCGAAGCAGAATTCTTGTTAGTCCGCACCGTACCGCCCAGTGACGCGCTACTACACGGTGTGCGATCTGTGATGATTGGGGATCTGCATCTTGGCACAACTTCGGTATTTGGTACACATGCAGCAGTGACTTCATTATCGCAGGCAAGATCACGTAAAGCCGTTGCTGTTGCCCTGTAGGCCATACATGAGACAACTTCCGCAATATCCAGGGCCGCCGCAACCGTGGGAGGTGGCCCATGCTGTTTCATTGCCTGAAGTGCGTCTGTTAAATTGTTTTCAACACAGTAAAACACCAGATCTTCTAGCGCCCTGCGAAATGTTAGTTGCCTGAGGCACCGAAGCATGCTGCCGAGTAAAGGGTTCACCAGTGGAATGATCCTATTTGACGGAACATGTTGGTAATTATCCGTTGCAAAATACCATACGAAGAGCAAGTCGGGATTGCTGCTGCGGTCGTCGCGTTCTGAATCGTCGCTGATGACTGCAGGCCAGTGACCTTTGCGACATTTGACCCATACGATGTCGTTCAATTGGAACATACTGCCATGGAAAAATAAAACAGCGTATTGAATATCCGAACTGATGGTGCGCGACCTGCGCGTGAGAAATTCCCCACAAAATTTGGTTTTAACCCAGTGGCGGATGCTATGTACTCCCCCACCCCCCCAGTCTGGTCATCAGTTCGGATGTAATGCGCTGTTCCAGCATGTTCGGATTCGAAACGAGGCATGACGTTAGTATAGCTGTTGCTGAAGTGCGAAGAATCGCGTAAGGAAGTGTCGCTTTTTGCAGGTAATTATCAGCCTGAAATTAAACCAATCTTTCTGTACGCAATGTTTGTTCGTAAAAACTATTTACCACTTTACTTCAACAACATCAAAGAGGTTTAATTTCACGTGATATTACCTTCGAAACTCTTATGTCCCACATAAGCGGATTGAGCTTTAACGTTCGTTAGTGCACAAATTTCTTAAGTCCCTGTAAGCGTTTTGTGCACTAGTATAGATTAAAACGATGGAGATAAGTGAAAAGTGATCACACTCTGTACGCCATAACTACAATACATAGGACTTAAGTGAATTGTGCATCTGATAGAGCGCAAAATTTTACCCATGACAGTGCTTAAAACCCAAAAAGCAATTTTTTGGACTTAAGTGGATTGTGCACTATGGTATCGACTTGCTAATGCTTGCATGTGTTTACATACAAAAAAATATGTAACTCCTGTAATTCATATTTTGCGATTATTCCAGACAAAATTTTCTAATCACATCTAGTTATTTTCAAATCAGATTCAAGTTGTATCCAGTATGATTTTGTCGTAAATTTTTTGTCAATTTTCCAAAAAAAAATTTATGGATCTTGCCCGCGCGGTGGGGGGAGGGCGTAAATGTTTCAGATTTATAGGACCTGTTAATTTTGGACAATTTTCCACAACTTAGGGCAAATTTTCCCATACTCTGTTTTTGCGACTCTGAGCCAGACTCAAATATTTCTAACCAGATTCATTGAAGCTGTAATCAATCCCAACGTGACCCCAACATCCGTTTTGGAAAAAACCCTGATTAAACAGTAATTATTTTTTCTTGAACTTGGTGACTTGTAAATTGACTAAACGTTTTTATGTCTTTGGTAATTAAGAAACATCCGATTCTATGGTTTCAGGTATGTTGAAAATCGCCGTCACATTGACCTGCTGGTATCTTGCTATGACTGAGCATGCTCTCAATCAGCTGAATTATTTGAGTAGCCGAATCCTAGTTTGGACTACTCGCACTCGATCTGTTTCGCAGTCCCACCCGAGTAACTTGTGGCGTTATGTTGTATTTCGTGATGACTATTGTATTTTTTGCATAGTATGTATTCAGCTCATGATTTAGATTAGACAAATAATTTATCTTGGGCTTAATTTTTGTTGCTTGATAATAGTTATGTTTTGTTTTTAGAATCGGCTTTTCTTCGAAAGCGCGGCGGCTGTAAAGGAATTGTGTACTCTAACCGGAAATCTTGAATATAAAATAGACGAAGTTACACGACTGACCAATAAATTCAAGCGCCTTAAACTCTATCGTCTTGGTTCGATGCGCTCGACTACTACAGTGAACTCTGTTGGATCTACACTTAGGTAAGCGAATTTACATTCTATGTCTTGTCGAATGTAATTCCAGCAGTGTGTTATAATGTTATATCTTGTAATGTCTTAGTAATAACAGGGTTTGCCAACGTTTTGTGCAATAAAATATAGTTTCGTTTCGGAAATATGTATAGGCTTGTCAAATTTCTCGCTGGATGTAATAAAGGTAATAATATAATGTATTTATTGTAATTTCAGTATTGGTACGTGTCCACCACCGTACACTGCAAAGCCAGACACCGGAAGCAATCCGAAACTAGGTGTAAGAGAAAAACAGCGAAGCGCAAGCTCTAGGGGCTTTGTGTCAGAAACCAATCGTCATTCGAATAAAAACAGCAGCACCGACTGTGTATTTCGATCGAAATGTCAGCAATGTGGCCATGATCAATGTGCTACACACAGGTATGAATGAATACACGGAATTATTAAAAATACATTATCATTACTGGTCATAAATAATAACTGTTGAGTTATGCGCAACTGAACTTAAAATAACCTCGCTGACCATCCTATTTTGTTTTTTTTGTAAAAAATTTCATCACTAACATTTTCTTGTCGGTCATGAAATGCTACTTTTTGTTCGTGAATATCAAATATGTTCGCGAACAGAATTTTGTCGGGGTTGTGTTAACTTGTTCGCTAACAGTTCTTGATAAATAATATGACCGTCCCGTTTATGACGTCACAGTTACATTAAATTTGTTCGCGAACAGAGGCGAATCCTGTTTCAAAGCTATGAAATGATACGAAATCGTAATAACCCGAACGAAAACCTTTAAATCTGGGCTAGCTGTGAATCGAATCGAATATCCTATTTGTGCCGTAGCAATGGATGTGGATTCGACATCGGGAATTGCAAAATAGGATGGTTAGCGGGGTCACTTTAAGTTTAGTCGCGCATTAGTGTTGGGAGAGGGAATAAATTGTTCACTTTGTAATATGTCGCTGTTGAGCCGACATTGGACAATAAATTCAATCAACGATAATACGGAGCGTACAGGGGACAATCGACGATCGATCAAAACATTGTAGCGTAAAATATTATTTATTTTAATCTTCGACATTCATAAGGATTACCTTAGCAAAAGCCGCATTTCGTTCGGTTCTAGAGTCAGACATATACAGTAACCGCGAAAAATGACTGTCGTTCGCTCGAACTCGATCGGCTGAAATGCTACGGTCATTTCTGCTGCGTACTATAGTTTGGAGTTTGCAATCAAAATTTTATTAAGTATTTCTGTTTCTAGCATAACGTAATGCTACAGTGTCATTTTAAATTCGGAACGTGCACAAACACTGCACGAAGTTAGTGGTTAAATATTTTTATAATAATTGTTTTCAGCCACGACTGCAGCAAATGTAGCCATGTGACTCCGAATGCGTCGTCTAACAATTCTAATAATTCGCTATGCAGCAATAAAGTTCTTCAGGCAACCGTCGTTTTCCTGGTTATCGTAATGGCGTTTTGGTTAGTTATGTATATTTAGTTTTGCAAGAATTAAGTTAAAGCTTTCAGTAGTACTATTTTTGCATTGTTTGCTTTTCACGGTTGAAAATGTGAAAAAAAGATAATATTTTCATTGTTTTGTTTCATCAGTGGGCTTGAATTTGTCAACGTGAATTGACTTCTTACCCGCGTCATTAAGAAATTTTTGGTTTTTATTTTTTATCGGTGGGGGAGTGTAAATTTGAACAGAGGGTGTAAGAGAAAAAGGCTGGGTATTCTTCATACTTTGTTTCTGTTTTTTTGTAAAAAAAAATAAACGTCGTGTTGGTTGACTAGCGTATGCGTGTTTGATTCTTCGTGGAATATGTAGTGCGACTTGTAAGTTGTGCAGATACAGTCACGCAATGAAAGTAGCATATATTACGAATATGTTACGTAAAGCTGTAAATTGTAATTTGCCGCGGGGTGCCGATGTACGAAGGTATGGTGGTGTCCCTTCCCGGAATAGGTCATAATACGTTTTGGGTTTTTGTTAAGATTCGTTGACCAGCGTATGTGTATTTGTTCCTTTGTAGATTATGTAGTACAGTTTGTAAGTTGTGCAGATACAGTCACGCAATGAAAGTTATGTAGTATGTTTCACGACTATTTTACGTAAAGCTGTATATATTGTAAATTACTGGAGTCTCGTTGTTGGAAGGTGTGGTAGTAACCACCCTCTCCAAGATCGGTCGCTTAACCATATTTTCTACCTATATTCCTGCTTTAATATTTTAGTTTACTTGCAATGGCTACTTTGTACATTTTGGACTGGACACAGCGTCGAGGCCTTCTGTATAATACCGCTACCGACAGCAATAAAAACCGGTACGTGGCCTGTTTTGTTATGTCGACGGAAACGGATAACATTTCTTGGTCTTCTACAGTGTAACTGTGCACACTATGGTGTTATTTGTTTGTTTATATGTTATATAATTTATCGAAATTTCCTAATCGTTGTTATTTGACAAATTTTTTTTATAATAACACTGAATAAAATTTAACTAGATTACTATTATGTTGCTCTATGCTAGCTTTTGTTGCGTGTTAATTAAGGTTCGTTCGCAGGTAAAAGTTAATGGTTGTGTCAAAACTAGTGTGCGGTCGGTTTTAGGCCATTTGAGTATCACTATAAAAGATTTTTTACAACAGTGCAGTATCATGCGAAGCTGAATAAGTTTATATCGAAAGTTAAAAGTTGTTTCAAAAGTAGTGTGCATTCGATGTTAGGCCCGTTTGTGTACCATCATAAAGGATGTAAAGCGATTATTCGTTACGAAGTGTAATGTTTTCTTAGTGGTCACGTTTTTGTGTGTATTGTTGTACAAACACCCTATGCTATGCATTGTACACGTAGGTGCTCACACGACACTACATACAATAATTTTAAGCCATAATATTTTTACAAAATTGTATGTTTCAGAGGTAGTGCCAATTTGCTTGCGAACACCAGCATGGGTATTGATCCTGGTCAAAGTGAGTTAATTTTGCATTTCGATACTAATAGGTATATGTTTATGTTGACGAATATTGAAACAATTTCTTGGATTTGAGCGATTTAATGGCGTGTCAACTTGCTTAGACAAAATCGGATGTGGTTGGATTATGATGTCGTTTTTGTTTGCGTAAAGTTTGAAAATTATACATGGAAGTAGTATGGTTTTAGCTGTGTTTAAATAGAAGACTGATCATGTAAAATTTATGTTGCTGTTTATATCAAATGCTAAGAAATGTATACTTTGCTGGCTATACGATATAACTTCAGTAATGCTGCCAAATGAAGATACTACAACGCTTCCTACTACCACACTACCATACCATCCTCCGCGGGTGTTTGGTTCGCAGCTGCCGCCTGTCTTGTATCCTTGTCTTTCGAGCGATCGTACAAAATGTGGACCGATATACTGCTGTCCTGCTTTGAAAAGCCCTGCCAAATCTGTGGAAACAAGCAATCAAGATATCGCTGCAACCGAAAATAAGTCTAGGCAGCCTATAACTCGTGACAACAGCGGTAAGTTGATGCGTCTAAACATCCTGTACCGTCTGAACCGGATAGGCCACTGGTGGCTGATTTACCATAAAATGATGGATATTCGCACTCTGTCTTTCCAGATGAACTTCTCTCTCGGGCTATATTCATAATAAAACTTTTGATACAGTATAAATTTTTGAATGTCAATATATTGCATTGGCAAATACAGTACTCGCCACGATTGAGTGTCGCTTGCGAGCACGCGACCATCAAGCTAAAAACAAACTACAAAAGTTTGCTTTCCAGCGAGCGGCGATCAATTATGTCGAGTACTAAAATGTATTGAAGGTGATCAAAGCCTACTCAAAATAAATAAGTGAACTAAACACGTTTCCAAGACCTATTACTATTTCGTTTTAATTATTCTCGATAAATTCCCAAACACGTGGCGAGAGACACAATGGAATGAACAGCATTATATCTGTTGTACCAAAAAACATGGTAATGGTTTTATAATACTTCCGAGTTAAGATTCTTGTGCACACTAAATCCTCTGAAATTATGGTAGTGATTCATTTGTAGGAATTGGAAAATCGTGGATTGGGCAAGGTTGGTCTGAAAAATACACTTAAGTTTTATAAATACAGCTTGAAACTACAGTCACCATCAAAAGTAAGCGTGCAAACAACGCACGCGGACAAAACTTTTTATTTTCTAAGAATGTTCTAGTCTCTTGATTTTCGAACAAAACGCGATAGTTTGAGTTTCTCGTCGGTGTATAGCCGCTAGCACTGATTTATATTTTAAACGCGCACCGATTAATTGGATTCTTGGCTGAGGATAAAATTAAGTACAGTACTCGTCAGAAATGAGTGCTGTTCGCTCGATAAATTAAAAATTTTGTTCGAAAGTGTTAGAATTTTGTTCGAGACGTGTTCGAAATTTTGGCGCACTTTTATAAATTTGTTCGAAAATTGTTCGAGAATAAATAAATTTTGTTCGATTTCTGTTCGATGTTCGTTCGTTCTTAATGTGACACTCATTTCTGGCGAGTACTGTAATCTCGTTGCTGATCAGACTGCCTCTGTAAATCTGCCCTTTTGCTGCGCTGGTGTTAGCGAATATTTTTGCAAGTGTAACTTCATATTTTAGAAAAACACAAACCTGGAAAAACTACAGCTGCAACAGCTTTGCCATCGTTGCCGTATTTAAAAACGCCGATAAGTACATTTTCGGAAAATAAAGCTGACCAGCAGCGGGATTATAGTGAAGGTCGTCGTAGTGCTCTGACCGATCGTTTTCACTATCAAATGGGTGACAGAAGTGATGGAACGTCTGCTGAATTTCAGTCGTTTGTTCCTGCGGATCGGGGTGGGTTTAGGTTGATCTGTTGTAGTCATAAATAAATCTAGCGCAGTTGTATTTATATATAATAGGCATATTGATAGTGTGCGATTGTATTATGCATTAGCTCGATCAGTACAACTAATGCTGTTGCTTCGCTTGCCTTGAATCGGCGCTGGTCGGACGTGAGAAGCTTTACGACACGAGACAGAGGCCAGGGCAACATATAAATGGAGACCACCCACCAGTTGGAAGAAAATTTAAAAATACAATACATATTATGTAACAGTGGTTTACATTATACTCTGTGGAAGTGGTGTACTATTTATTATTTATGCACTCTTGACATAAGAGATTGTCGTGCATTATGCATTGTCATTCTATCATTGCATCATTTGTATGTGATTTAAAAGTTGATTTTTCTTCGACACTAGTAATCTAAAGAATTGCAGCTAGTACTTTATGATATTTTATCTGTTACTGGGTCAAATATACATTGCTTCAGTTTATTCTCGGAATGCTTTCGGCGAACAGTTATGCACATAATGTCTTGTTAGCTTTAGTTTCTGCCACTTTTATCTGGGAATAATTAAACTACATACACCTTTGAAAAACTACCGCCAAAAGCTTGCAAAATTTAAACTTCACGGATTTGTTTGATTTGTTGTTGCGATTTAAAATTTTCGGTACACAATTTTTGTGATGAGCATTATTTTGGTTTGCGTGGTAACATTTTGTCTATTTTGAAAGCAGAACATGCACATTTGATAAAAATACATAAGTGCATCTTATAAGAGATGGGAAATTGCTATGACTGTCGTTTATATAATACTATTCGGCCTAATTAGACTGTTTCTGGCAATCCAGGTGAGCAACTTGGTTTAACGGCCGTTGCACTATTAACTTGTAATTTTGATACATGATTTTAGAGAAACTGCCTTTATTCATTATTTTGCAGATGAAAGTCTTTTGCTGAACAGTGATAGTAATGTGCGATCACAGCGACATGCCTTAGTATATGGTTCGTTCAAATTTCTCTTGTACAAAGTTATGTCTTAGTTTTACCGCATAATTTTGACGTGTTAACTAGGATTCGTTGAAAGAGTATAGAACATGTAACATGTCGTCACGTCCGCATCTTAAATGCATCACAGTTTTATATTTTTATCTTGTAAACATAAGTGCATGAATCGTGGGTGATCAATATCGATGTCTCTAGGCGCGCTCGAATTATTTCCTTACACAATTTGATGAAAACCAGGCTACTGCAAGGAACTGTGTCGTGGCTTGTTTTGAACTGTTCGAACTTTATAATCGTGGCCACCGTTTATTTCACAGTATTTGAACGGTTGCGCTAGAGGAAGCAGTACAATGCCAGTTTTATACTGGGGTTTCACAAATAGGGGTTGCAAAATTGGGCTCCGTTTCTGGCTCGAGGAAGGGCAGCAGTTAATGAATTTTTTCATATTATTAGTTGATATTGGTAACGATATTCCAGTATTAATTGAAACGGAGCGAGCGGAGTTTCCGATGAGGGTGCTGGGGAAAATCGTGAAAATATTTTGTCTGTAGCTGTCATTCGTGAGTCATTGAATCTACTGATTTCGATAGGTTTGTTTACTCGATAGCAAAAATGATGACGATGTGCCCTTCTGTTGAACGCGAACAACTTCGACCGCATCTTGCCGTCTCAAACCTGCATAAATGTTTTTTTATGTTTCTAGGCATATCTGGCCATACTGATACCAGTGTTTCACAGTACAGAAGCTTCGTATTGAAAAATAGAGACCGCTATACGGCACGCTAAGTACGAATGTTTTGCCTAGAGCCCAACTATATTGTACCTTTTCATGGTGTTTCAAAGGTTTTACAGTCGACAAATCCGATTTGTAAAATGTGCATTTTCTGATCGTGTTGCGTGTAGTTCTTCAAGAATCGTCCATGTATTATATTACTGAAGGTTGAATGCAATGATTTTGGTTCTCTAAAATGGAGCAGGCATATTTTACGTCTTTTCACTGGTTTTAGTGTCAATCAACCCGATTTGCAGAATATAGTCTGTAGTCAGTTTTTCGGTGACGTATTGTGTAGAGGTCATAAAAATTGTCTATACAGGACAAATGGAGCAAGAATTGCTTTTCCAATAAATTTCTTAACACATTTACGCTGTAGCTATACTAGTGGTTGAGCATCTCTATAACAATCGCATCTTACATACTTTACTTTCCCAAAAGTCGCGAGAATGAAACTAAAAATAGCTTAAGTTTCACTGTTCTGAGGTCCCAAACTTTGCTTCCTCGCTCTTATTGAAATTACCAGAAAGATTTTTGACCAGCAGTAATACACTAGTAACTTGAAAGCGAGGGTGAAACATTAAAAACATAAACCTCCAAAATTTACTTATCGCTACGCTGAAAATAGCTTAAGTTTCACTGTTCTAAGTCCCCAAACATAATATAGACCTGGATTTGTTTCAATTAATGGATGTTTTGTGATCATTTGCAGCGACTTTTCGAAAATATGGGCAATATATTTCCTTTTTCATATGACCAAATACATAAACTTTTAAAATTTACTTATCGCTTTAAAGTTGAATTTTCGTAGCGTTTGGGCAATGTCCGCATTCACAGCAATAGCAGATAGTCTCCAGTGATTAATGGATGATCGTAATATTATTTTGTTGTATTGTGTTGTGGTATTCTAATGTATGTAAAATTAGTTAAAAAAGTACTAAACTCTGGAGCATTTTGAGTGTTCTGCAGTGTTAGAGAGAGTAACAGCTAGGTTTAGTACATGTTATTTAGCAATTTAACCACAGTGTATAGCTTGATGCATGAAAATACTTTAGATTTTGAAATTTTCACTTTTTCAGAGTAGTAAACTGACCTATAGCTCGAAAACAACATACAAGCAAAAAGTTACAAATCAGCTACAAATTGTACATAGTTGTATGTTGATGAGAGGATTCCAACATCGTGCCTCTATTTTTCGACCTGATGTCTCTGGCAAGATTTATGACCTCAAATGCTGAGACTCCCATGGCAAACTACTCCGTTGGTCTTGGTGTATGTTCGAATCGTTACACAAAGGGAAATTTTTATATCACTGTGCGTCTACAAAGAAATTTACGAATGTTCTCCTTTCCGAGATAACCTATGGTTGTCAGAAAACGATTAGTTGCACATTAACTGACACTTGGGTGGGAGAAGGTGCTATAATTGCTCTACCTGAATTTTTATATGGCACACATTCTGATGGATCACACATTGCAATAACAATTATACCTGTTAATAATAGTACGTATATTTATAGACGATGGTGCCTTAGTTGAGCCTACCAATCAACTGTCTTTTATATCAAAACATAGTGATAATCGTGGATCGGTGCGTATCAACATTCCAACGCTTAACGTAACCGTTGACGATCGATATTGTTTTCCACGAATCTACGATATTAACAACTCTGGTGGCTGTAGTATCTATGGCGGTTCTGTTTCGGATGCCGCTGCATTTGGTCGTCACATCTACTATATTCCAGTATCGCAGTATATGCCAACAATTGCACTGCGTCTTGAAATTCAGTATGTCTTATTGTCATTAATAAAAGTGTAAAAATAATATGGTTATGATTTTAATAATCACTTTCAGAAGCCGTCATAAATGGCAATGATTGCCTGCTGCTCACTGTATGATCGCTGACTCCTCACTGGACTATTGTTCATTCTTACCTCGATATTCTCGCACTAGTCGCTCGATGTTGACTAAGCTCTCGCCTGCTTTTTGCTCACTCGTTCGAACGTGATCAGTATAACATTTTTACTTCGGAAACGGGTTTTGTAAAAAATTTGTCAATTTTTATGTCTGAGGGTGCTTTTCGGGCGGGGGGGGGGTAGCAATCACCTTTGCTAGGGGCGCCCGTTTTTTTGCCGGGGGGGGGCACCGAAAAATGCCAAGGGGCCCACTCCACCACATTCCCACTTTGCAGAAGCCAGTTCATTGGAGGACATACGAACTGATTTTCACAGGGGGGACAAATGTACTTCAAAAAGAACTTACTTGTGGCCCTCTGAATTTGTTGGGAAAAGACGACATTTGTTCCTCCCTTGATTTCATGGGGACATCCGGATACCCACACAAAATCAGTGGAACAATTATTGTTCCCTCCACGAAATCAAGCTGGACAGTCCCCCAACGAAATCGGGGGGGGGGCAATCCTCTCTCATGAAACGCGGACAGATGAATTGTCATCCTCCTATGAAGCACTGGAGGGCATCGTGAAACGCATCGCGACATATTTCTTAGGTTGTTGTGCTTTTGCTGAAGAGTGTCATACTCTTCAGTGAAAACCATCAACTACTCTTGATAAAGCTGATAAACGTTCGTGCAATGAAATTATCCAATTTACTTCAATGCGATGTAAATGCGTTAGGTCCCGAACCTTAACGAACATAATACATCGTTTCGTAAGTGATAATTTGGGAACGCTTATGCTTTTGTTGCGCCACATCATCAGAGATCTGCAAAAATTAGAAACATGCATTCGTTGTTGATCGAAATTTGCGTCGGACTTCTATGAGAACTCAGCTACCTAATTATGTACTATTGCTTTAACTGAACATGAAATGCTTGGCGTTAATAATATTTTGGAGATTAGACCATTTTTTGTTTCGATGATGTAGTGCAAACTGCAAGGTTTAAAATCAGAATAAAGAGATATTCAAAATTCAACGGGATTTAATTTTGTTACGTGATTGTAAAATTGATTGTAAGTCTAAAAGTATCGTTCGAAGAGTTTTGGCGCAAACTATTAAAATTGTTTCTTAGAGTTTTCGATGATCGTACTGCATCGCTTTGTGATTATGATATGGACAGCTGTGAAGGCTATTTTCCCGGCGGCGGACATTCGATTCAGTCAATTCCTTGTCCGGATACCGTTGTAGGCTCAGGCGCCGTGAGTTTTCATTTTCTATTGCTTCATTCATTTTAGTACAGTCACAGCCAGTAAAATAATACAGCAAAATAATCCATGGGAATTTCGATCGTTTTCGATTTTGACGCAGTTAGATAAATTTCAAAATAATTGTAAAATTTCGATTATTTTCAATTAAAAGAAATTTCGATCAATTGCGATTTCGATCGTTTTCAATTGTGCGTATTTTTGGCCGCAACTGTATGCGCACAGCCAACATGAATGTATAAATAAAAATATATGTTTGAATGTTGTAAGGGTTAATTATTGTGTCGACTGTAATAGGACAAAAGCATTAACTAATTACTGTAACATGTGTGCAGCGGAATGGAAAAAATACCTTTGGTATTTATTCTGAATTTATTCCTTAGTAAAAGAATGTAATAGCCGAAATGAATAAAATTAAATGGATGTGAATCCGTTTTTCTGTAATTAATTCAGCAAGAACTAATGGAATTGATTGCACAACATGGATCAGTTACGGTCGATATAATTATTTGAGTTGATTATAATAATGATATTTCCATATTATGTACAATATTTCTATATAGAACAAATTTGGAATAGAATTGATCCAGGATTCTAATAATAATATTGAATCTAGACCATAGTTTTTACCATATGACTGCACACATACATTATATGTACAGTTTATTTTCTGGCATTGTTTATTGAAAATTAAAAAATAAATTGTGCAAGATAATATCACATAAGGATGTTATGTAGCTAGCGGATATGTAGTTTCTAATTTTAGTAAAGTTTAGACCGTTTGGTGGAGCACTATTAAAAAATAGGATTGTATGAAATGAAATTGCTCTTACGAGACATAGGTCCTGAACTTAGCTATTATACACACTAATCCATTGTGTTTTGACGGGACGAAATAATTATCTATTTGAATTGACTTTGTGATTTAGTGTAGTGTTTGACTGTAATTTTTTAAATATATTATTTTGATGGGGTTGATTGTATTTTACAATATTGTTATTTACATATTATTTAATTTAGCATACGATTAACGCGTGGCGACTACCTGTGGGGCAGCAAATGCGGAGTCATTTCTCGTTCCGAATTGCTTATTCTTCAGTAAGTTAACATTCTCTTGAAGTCACAGCGAGGTACATAAATATAATGTATATGTTTACGTCAGGTTGCTGTTGCAGCCAGTATGGTAAATTTTCTCTCATTGTTTTATTTTTTATTCAAAACCAACGATCAAGCTTTATTATGACTAAGATGCATCACACCCAGCGCCGTCTTATATGAGTTATTGTGGTTTTTGACATAATGCAAAAATAATTTTTTACTTCACTGAATTTTCAGGAATATTGAAAATTTGTGTTCGTTGCGGATTTTTTCATCTTTTGAATGTACCATTCTAGTAATTGTTTTCTCTATGGTCAGCAAAACGGACACATAAATGCATATAACATTTTTCAAATATTATAATAATTTGTTGTCCTAGTTACAGTACTCTCCAAAAATGACCGTCGCATTTCGAGCGATCGAGTCGAGAGCCAACCGCAAGCGAGTGGCTCGCTCGAAATTTCGAAACTAGATTAATAGTAAATTCTATTTTTAGATCAAATTTATTTCGATCGAGTTGCGAACGAACGACAGTCATTTTTGGCGGGTACTGAGAATGGCAAAAGAATTCATGCAGCATTGTAAAATTTTATAACAACGCCCACCGGATCAAATAATAAAATTGAATTAGCGACGGTGTATATTTTGTGGTATTAGCTATCGATATTGTGTGATTCATAGAATCTAGAATTTTGGAGGGTTCAGAGCGCTGTGTTATGGTTCATAACGCACATGGCACGCATGAAAGTATACTGCAAAAATAGTTTTAAATCAAAGTATACTGCAAAAATTGTTTTAAATGAAAGTATACTGCAAAAATTGTCTTAAATGAAAGTATACTGCAAAAATTGTTTTAAACCTTGGATAAACGTGCACTATTACTTAATTTTTTCTCTATTGATGTCGATAGGTGTCGGCTGAGAGGCATCTATAGTGACGGACAAGAGTAAGAGTACATAGAAACGCGAACGTGAAACACGAAGGAACGTTAACGCAAACGTTTACAAACAAACGTTAACGTATACGACCGTTGTTAGCTGTGTGACCGAATTTTTTGTGTTCGCAAACCTAAACGACAGTTGTTACTTTCATTTTTGTCCATGACTGTATGTGCGCTTCGCCACGTCACCTCCAACTCTCTTGCGTATGCCGATGCGAAAATGTACAATCATAGTTAGAAATAAGTGCAAAATAAGCGATTGAAACCGACCTATGAATTTTGATGAAAAGAAATTTCGATGAATATATTGCGATAAAAGAAAATTTCGATCGATTACGATTTTGGTGCAAATATATAAATTTCAAATTTATAAAATTTCTATTAATTTTGATTATAAACGAAATTGCGATGCGACGAAATTTCAAACGAATACGATTTCCATTTCAAATTTTTCGGTTGCTCTTGTTTTTGGCTGGTACAGTAAATCGACATGAAACTTAATACTTTCTAACATTGATTGAAGGTACTGTTGGGCGTGTCGGAAGGTGTTCCACATCTGTTTAAGCAGTGAACGTGCTCGAACGTTTAATTGAAAAAAGAATATCACTAAATAAAAATCTAATATAATAAAAAATCAGTAATCAAAATGCTTTTCAAAAAATTGATTTGTTCGAAAATTTTTGACGTTCGCTCGATGTCAGAGCGTTCGAAACCCTACAGCGATTTCTGGCAGGGACTGCAGACAATTTGTCGATAAATTCTGCAGGCTAGGCCATGCGGCTGTAAACCACTTGTGGACTTAAACCAGCGACCAGGCGCTACAACTATCAATTTTTAATGATTCATTGTATCATTATCTTCAGGCGTGTCTACTTAGTGATGATCAACGCGGTACAACGTTTGAGCAGTACGACATCATTTTTTATAGACTATGTTCCACAGCGACAGAGTCTTGATGATTTTAGTCTGACGCTGTTTCGTATGGATGTCAACGTTAAGGACGTATACAATCATCCACCGTCCGGTGTCAATTTCAAGCAATCCATTTTGCACGATACTCAATATTTACTGTGCATAAAAATTAATATGGTTGATAATTAATTATTGGTTTGGTTATGAAACTGCGATAAGAGTATGTTATTGCCTCACGGCAGGTGTTGACACACCGGTTGTGCTTAAAACTTCGGTATTGAGTGGTTCCACCGTCCGGTGTCAATTTTAAGCTATGCACCTTGCACCATACTCAAAATAAATTACTATTCATAGATTAATATCATGTTTGTATAAATTGGTTTCGTTCTTGCACTGAGATAAGAGTTGTAGGTTAGTGCCTTGCCGCTGCAAGTGTTTGTAAGTACATGATTATACAGAATACGCCAGAAATAGCTGTCGCGTTTCAAGCGAGCGAACACCGAACGACCAGTGTTGTAACATATTTTGAGCAGCGAGCGAGCATCGACAGTGCTGCAACGATTTCTGGCGAACACTGTATACCATGGTTATATCAGCTGCAGTGGGGTTTCCGGCTGCTCAGTAAGTTGCGCGTTTCAGTGATTAATTTCTTCATTGATAACCTTCGCGTAATTGACATTAATATTTTGAGAATATTTTTTACGTTTTTTATTATGAGGCGGTGTTTGTGATATTGCGATTTGGTACATACCCGTTTGCTTTTCTAAACGAGGATGAAAAACCCGGTTTCGAGTAATCATAATTTTGCCAAATTTTTCGAGTAAATGGCATTTTATATATTAATGTATTTAGTATAATCATAGTCTTTCCATTTTATTTTACAAAAACAATGGAATAACACTACTAGTGGATCTGGGATCGACCATTTTTTGTAAACCCAATTAATACACCCGTTTCGGTATTTGCCGCTCTAGTAATTATTATTTATGGCATCAAGCCTTTCAACGCTGTAAACTAAATGGTACGGTTTTGTGTTCTCCGTTGTAGCTGGTAAATATACGCTGCTATATAACGTACATTTGAAACAGGAGAATGTTAGAAGCGAGGGTAGTTTCTCTTTAGCAGACCTTAGTGAAACTCGAAATAATCCGAAAACGAACTCCTCCAAAAAATATTGATTTTACACCTTGTCAGAAACATTCTGATATAAATTTCTTCGTCGAGACGTTGGAACAAAACAGAGAGTTGTTTCGCAGAGAGCTATCATGTAGTGCTTTGTCGTACAACAGTTTTCCAGCTTTAATAATATAATTCAAATGCTTCAAAGTTGAACAACATATAACTCCCCAAAAATGAAATTGTCATTAAAATTTACGGCTAGCATACCATCTCAATCGCAACTGCATATATATACGGTCACAGTACTGATTAAAATAAATATCAAAACTGAGGAAACGACAATCAACTACGCCGCCGAGCGACCATTATCGCATGTTTGTATGAGGCCTATTATAGCCTAAAGAGAGGTGTCCGAAAAACACTCGCTATCGATAAGCATTGCTCGACAAGTGAAGATGTCATACATAAAGTGTTCTCGTCTCGTATTGCGCGCATAATAGGGACTTGATTCTGTTTTTGATTTTAACAATATTAGCCATGGTTGTGGATTTTAACACTAATAATGTGTACTAAATAGTGTACATGAAGGAATGCATATGTGCACATTCATAAATATAGTATTTCTATCGCGTGGTTGCTTGTCTGGAGTATGGTTGTTTATATGTAGTGCTAATTTTATTGGAGTTGTCTGTGTTGTTTGTGGTTAATAGCTGCTTTTGTAGCTTACTACATTATATAATTTCACATATTAACGATAACACATATAATGAGACTGCGGATCAGTTTGCAACATTGAACACTACTGATGAACATTATTTGAACTGAAATTTTTGGAATTTACCTGAATTGTTGCAGTCGCGCATAAGAGTGAATTGTTAGATATTTCAGTATCCATTTGCGCCTAAACCTGAGGGTCTGTTTTGTAACAGTTTTTAAATTTGGATTGAAAAATCAGGATTTGAACCTTTGAAAAAATATTACGTACGTTTTTGGAAAACTTTTCAGCGAAAACGACATATGTATTTAGATTATGGCCCGATTAATGAAAAACATAGCCCCAAGTTCGCCACCGATCGCTATATTTCAAAGTCTTCAGGGTAATTAAAAGCCAGATAAATCACTCAGTTCTGTGGCATATGTTCAGTTGAATTTTAAAAAGTCAAAGCTACACAAGGAATCTCATATGTACGTAGTGTTTACTGTATATGGATTAGCGCAATGATTGGGGCTATTGTGGTGAGCGTTTTTGTATATGCTGCTGTAAAATTCTTCTTTGAAGTTAGACGAAAATTCAGGAATTATTGCGTTATTTTTGAAAAATGCTCATTTCACACAATCTAATCGCTGATACACCAAAGCGTTCTCGTTCCATGAATTCCCTATAACCGAAAATATGCAATTTTTATATCAAACCAACAGCCCTATAAAATAAAGTCTAACACGTTAACACGCATTTGGTTGCATATAATTTGTATTTATGTCTAGTTGTGTCTGTTTACTTTTGGTTATTTAAAGCTAATATTGTGACTGCCAAATGGCATTTCTATCAATTTCCTGAAATATATCCATTACTAAACAACGGTTTTATGACCCAGCAAAGATTTCAAGATATGTTCTGACTTAGTTTTGGCTTTTTCTGGTTTTCAAAAAGCATTAAACCTCAAATTTTCAAGGCAGTTGGAAATTCGCTAACCGAGGCACTCTATATATGTTCGGAATGTCTGTGTAGTTGATTTTATTTTAAAAATTGAGCAGGTTAACAGCGATAGCCTCTCGCTTTGTCAGGTTTTCCAGATTAAACCGACTTACATCAAGAGAATCGCTCGCTGATATCTAAATGCTGAATTCATATTAATTTAGGGAATTTCATAATGCTGTACATTGGGTTTTACGATATAATTGAAATGTGCCTCTCGTACGAATTAATGTTCTGTGGCCAAAAAACTATTGCGCGGGTCGTTTAATAAAGGAAAAAATATAGATATATAATTTATCGAGTTGGATTTTTTAGTTTATTAAAAGGTTACCGCCAGGCGGTCGTTGCGGATATTTCGAGACAATTACATTGTAGAATGTAATAATTATGTATATAATATATATTGAATATAATTGTGAATAGTTAAATACTTTAAAACGTAGTGTTATTAAGACTATGCTTGCAAAAACAAGTTGGAAGAGTGTTATGTTATGTTGTCCTATTGGTTGAAACTTGTGAGTGGTTGTGATATTATTGTGTAAATTTTTCTGGTGCCTTCTTTATTGTGTCTTGTCTGATAAAGAAACGTGATTGCCTTTGTGCAGTGTAGTGTCACGCTTTTTATTAGTATACTTTGGCGGTACAGAAATCGTCGGTTGATCAGTGGTTAGAACAGAGGCGCGTAAAAGCATAAGGTAGTGGGTTCGAATCCTCCTCTGTCATAATTTTCTGATATGTATGATCTGCAGACTGTCATGTTAGCTTCCAAAATGATGTATCATTTGAAAAATAGTAGCAAACGTTACAACGTTAGAAAAAAGAACAGCTTGGAGCGAGGGCTCTTAGCATTATACCCCGGCCCCTAAAGTTGACATGGGCCAATTTATACTCTTATGTCGTATTTCAAGATATAGTTTAAAACTGAGATTTTAAAACTGAATGCGACATTGTAGTGAAATTCATTACCACATTTGAGCACACATTATTGCTTGTCCCCACAGTGGTTGAGTTTCCGGTTTGCAGCACCGCAAAGTTTTCAAAAATGAATTTATTAATTCAGACTGGGCTGTTTTCTCTGGAAAACACATAGAAAGTCAAAATTGCGATTGGCATAGGTGTTTTAGCATAATCTATCTTGGATGCATAATATATAATCAAAATGTGCAGTAATCATGTAAAATTTATATTTTACTAATGAACTTTGATTGTAAGGGTTTGTTGAGCGTGTAGAATTTGTCGCTTGTAAAAAAATTGGTATCACGTTCAGTCGCAAAAAAGCAACAAGCGGGGGACGAAAGATGAAGATGAGCAATTTCATAGACAAAAATGTGTCAGCATGAATTAGAAGAAATCCACGTGTTTATCAATATGTTGAATACACTGTCTAGCTTCGCATGTCGTTTTAAAAGGACAGTTAGGCGCCAACATCCAATACAGAAATTATGGCCGTTATAAATTTTTACCTTAAGTGTGTGCACCAGGTCCGAATTTTGTCACTGTGTGCCACGGCTCTGAAGACCAGCTTTGAGAGGTAGGATTGGCTATTGTGACATTTCTTGTGTCGCCCAGGCCGTAGCAATATATTAGCTAATAGCACAGCACTGCCGAAATATTTTTCACAGGTCAAGTTCGGCTCTTCGAACCTTTATTGTCCAGTCTATATTTTGCCGATACAAGGTACGGTTGTGCCGCATATGCTAGTATTTTCATCACATGCCTTTTGCTTAGTTCACATACGCCCAATTGAGAATATCAATATGTGACATTTGATAGCACTAAAGGGCAGTCTACACTACACCGATGGCTTAAATATTTTTCTGAACATATCTGAACTGAATTTCTCTGAACTTTTTTAAATATTGTGCGTAAATTGTAAAAGGTACGAGATGTTCGTTTTCAGTGGCTATATATATGCCACACCAGTTGAAACTTCCGTAGCATTTCAAGTAAAAAGCGTGAACAAAATGCGCCGAAATCAAGTTTGCGCTTACCAATTGGCAGCTCTTGAAGAGCATAGCTGATAGGCATTTTGAACAGATACTCAAGGCAGAAACGAAAAATGCACCACCAGCATTTTTTCTACTAAAATTCACCATAGATACACAGCGATGTGTTTTGATCTAGTCTATCGACTCCACCAACTTAATGGTAATAGTGTTGAATAGCCTTTTGATTAAGTGGCAAAACCTCCCTCTTCTTGTTCTGCGAGTGCCTGTGGCATCGACTCTTCCGATATTTTTTACCTTTGTGGAGAACCTAGCTTGGGCAGCATGCAATTTATACCCGAGGTCATATGGTAGCTGTATATCCGAATACTCATCTGAATACCTCAGAATATTCGCAACTGGGATGTAAACGGGAGGATGCGTCAAGGAGTGCCAGGGGCTTTCAAAAATGAAGGGGGTATGCGGTTGGAGAAAAAGCGGTCGTCGCTCCTTTACAGGGTGCCCGCGGTCGGGAAAATCCTTGAAAATCCGGGAAAACGAAAAGTGACCCGGAAAATCCTTGAATTTCGGCATAAATCCTCAAAATTCGGGAAAATTCTTGAATTTGGTTGGAATTCCCTTGAATTTTGTTTGGTATTCAGTGAAGTTACTGCGACAAAGTGCAGACGTATATATATTCTTCTAAATGTGTTCAGAATTTTTATCCTAAATGTTGCTTTCATGCGAAATGTTGCTTATATGCACCTCCGGGTCTAATTGTTTAATGCACATTCGTTTCTATCTTCCTTGTTATATTTATTCAACCGTATCGGAATGACGACGCGTGCCCTAGTTTATATATAGTCAAAGCCTAGACATCCGGATAGTAAACTGTAAGCCTAAATCAAAGCTTGCCCGATGAGGAGCTTGACTGCGAAATGCACATGTTATTGACCGTGTTTAAGCCATGCTTATTGGATGCTGAATGACCCATTTCGTTGTGCTCAGGCGTCTTTTGCCGCTTGCGGTACGGATTTTTGACCTGATAACCTTATCCAAATCACCTCATCCCCAGCTTGGGTATCGTCGCGTCCTCGGGTAACTAACTATACGCTAGGGGAAAGTGGCACATTGGAGTAACAACTGATAGTAACGAGCGGATAAGCATGTTGTTGAAAGAAGTGCTTTAAGTCCAGGAATAGGCTTGCAACAGCGATTTGTCATTCGGGGAAATCCTTGAAAATAGACTTCTTCTGGGCGCGGGCACCCTGCCTTTAGTTTAATGGTGGGCGTGGACTCGTAGGTTTTCCTCAAATGACGCGCTAGTTCCATGCAAAGAGAAATACAGGAGTGTAGACTTTCGCCAACTGATGTTTTCATAGCTGACCCAACTGTCGACTTTTGTGAAGCAATTTTCACTACAAAACAAATCCAAATAGCGCCACCTTTAACATTGTTTTACCCTGTTATAATATTTGACTGATGTTCGTCGTTTAGAATGGAAAAAGGGTATCGCTGATTTCAGATTCGAACCCTACGCCAAATTTTGTAAAAAAATCAGCTCGATTTTACCGGATGTTTAACTAAGGAAAACTGTTTGAACTACAACCATTTATTTGTGTGTTATGCACAAGCATTAGCCATAGGTATTGCTAACTATATTGTAGTATGACCTGTTCTGACCCTAAGGGATCCCAGCTGCACCACTCTCAATTTTCTCTGTGGTGTCCGGACAACCCCGGCTTACACGATTCCCCGGTGGACCCCGGTCTGACCGATGGGGACCGCTATGCTTAGCAGGCTGCCGGCGGTTTTACCAGTTTGTTCGACCTGGCCCCTATGGTGGCCCACGTGTCTAGAGGTATGGAGGTCCCCCAGAGGGAGGGTCATCCCCTAAGCCTGCTCACAGGTAATAAGGCTGATCCGTCCTTCCCTCACTTTCTGTTATTGAGCCCCATACCCTATATCAAGATTGAAGGTTTCCTGACGGTTGGGCTCGTTGTCAGAGAATTAGATGAGCCGAGAGTTTGGTCCGGAACCCCCAGACTCCTTAAGCGACAGAAGTACGACTGTTATATCCTAGTTAGATGCAAGGCTGAGTTGACTAGGCCTTGCCGTTTACGGTACTGGGGGTTATTTCGAACGTGGGTGAATATTTGTCTTGATACGCTTAGGGGCTTGTACGCAGAGACGAGTTCTGACGGGGCGGGCGGGGATGCGAGCACGTGCGGGGTTGACTGGAGCGTTGCGAAAATTACGTTGGCTGCAAGGGCGAAACTGCGTATGGTTCAAGTGGGGCCGTAGTTTAATCATGAGCGGTGAGGCAAACCCTCAGGCGGGGAGCTGGGCTAATGCGGGAGGATAACGGCCTGGCGGGCGCGAGCATCATTAAAGGGCGGCTTGCAAGGAGGTACGGGGAACTTTGATCAGACGGCGTTGAACATACCTTAAGGGTCCTACGATTTCTTCCAACGGAGTGCACTTCAATTAAATTACTCTAGTTCGCCTGTTAAATTTCAGACGCTAACAATTTATTTCTTGGTCTTCCCTTTTCTTTGAATAAAAACATTAATGCAATCAAGACAAACTTATCACCCTATTGGGTGTACAAGTAACGACATTATTTATACCTAGCGGAGCCAGGAACCGAGTCCGGCGCATAGTATACGGGAGCTAACAAAATTTTAAATGCGCCTTAAATTTGACCTCCTTCTTCTGCAAACCCCGTTTGGATGACGAAATTATTCCTTGTGAGCTCCATTTGGGCTCTTTTCGAAACGCGGAACCCTTAACCACGAAATTTGTTATTTAGCTCTGCGCCTTCAGCTTGCCCTCTCACAAATCATGTAAAATTCGGTCATCGTTCCTAGTACCAACCTAAGTTTTCTTCCAAATTACCTGGCTCCGATCGCAGAAGCGCGGGCGCGGCACTTATGGGAGCGCGAGGCATCCGATGGACACCGCAGCACTCGCAAGGACCACCCCTGTTACTATGCCTACGCGAGAATATTTTGAAAAGTCTATAGGACGTCTCGAGCGGGCCTCTTCCACGCGTCCGCAGTAGAGGAGTGCACCCGAGACTATCATAGCCTCCAGAATGTGGTTCTCAAATTCTTTTATTAAAATTTTGAACGATGTTGTCCAATGATTAATTTGAATCCTCGGCGTTGTGACCGGCGAGCGCCTGACTCAAAATTTGACGAAACGGCCTCCACTAAGCCACAGAATTAACGGAAATATACTTAACATACTTTAAACCATGCACCCCTTGGGCACTAACAAAATTTCCGGCCCAGTGGGTGGGGAACCAGTCGGGCGCGCGGGTACATTGCCCTTGTTTCAATTTTGTCCCGATTTTGATTATAATTTTGCCAAAGCTCAACCCACTCTCTGCAGCGCGGGCGCAGCACTTACGGGAGCGCGAGGTATCCAACGGACGCCACAGCACCCGCAAGGACTGTCCCTCCACCATCCTAGTCTTACGCGAAAAATCGAAAGTCCATGAACGAAAGGCCCGGGCGGGCCTCTTCCGCGAGTCCGCAGGCCGAAGAGCTCACCCGTGCGAAGAGAAAAGTCGAAACGAAATAAAAGAAAAATGCAACAATTGGCGTCAGCCGACAAAACCGATTAAATTTCAAAAGGCAGAGTCTCGACTGGTCCCAACTTCAAGCCGGGCTATTTCCTTTTATATCGGCTACTACCCCCTTCCTTTTTTCACTGCTACAAACCCTAAGAAACGAAACATTTTCGAGTCTTTGAAATACATATATAATAATAATAAAGCAATAACCGCCGTCAGCAAGTAAACAACACAACAAGAAAAACGACATCGCCTGGCTACAATACATACGCTTATACCCGCCCTTAGACGATGTAATGGCCAGCAGCAGTGACTTGGGCGATGTGTGCCAAAGAGACAAAATCGCGCGCTGGTGGGCGCGGCCAAAATTTCGGCGGAAAATATAACGGCGCTCAGGGCGCCGTTCTCTCATAGGGATATCGGAACATTCCTGCCGATATCTCAAGAACGACAGCAGGCGGTCGGGGGCAGGACCAATGCCTTGGCAGACCAGCTGCTGGAGGAATAAAAATTTTAATCGTATCTCCCACGAGAGGCCCATTTAGACGCCCAAAACGGAAAATTTTGGTGTCCCATTTAAGTTTAAAGGATCCTGAGCGGACCCGTGGGGATGGACGGCCCCGGTTTTCAGCTGAACGGTTAGGGTGGGACCTGATAAGTGTCCCAGGCTCCAAAAATCGGGGACTTTTGGTTATGTTAGTTGTGCTTTTGGGCTTAGAAAATTGGGGGTTTAAACGCCTGTTCGGGGGTCCATAAGTATTTAGGGGAGCCAAATTTTCTGACCCGTCGGGGCAATTTGACACCCCTAGGAAGTCCTTAAGATAGCTCAGTCACCCCCATTCCCCTAAGTTTAGTAAAAACCCCAAAAATCTACTTTTATCGTTACACCCTAAGATAGCGCCCTAGGAAATTTGTACCCGCAATTTCGTTCTATGTGAATCAAAATTTTAGTTGACTGAGCGTGATCGGCCTAAGTTTAACATTTCTGCCCTCATCCTGACAGTCCCCGACTATATATATTTACATAATGCACATTATAGGCACAACAAACATCAATTAGGCTCCCGCAATTCTTCGGCGTGTGCGCTGGGATCGGCCCAGAGCGACCAGTTTTCTTGTACCACCAAAAACCCCTTGTGACACCCGTTGGTCCCCGGCCTCTCCGAACGCACACCCGTTCTTCGCAACAATTATAACATCGCATATATAATATAATACGCGAAACGTTTTATAAACAATATACATCAAATTTTTTTACTAGGATCAACCGGTCACCCCTAATCTTGATACTGTTCTCTTGCGTTCGGTGCCAAAATCGCCCCGGGCACCTTCGGGCAGTGGAGTGTGACCTTACAAACACAATATAAATGAAATACTATTGTTTATTTCAATATCAATACGATACTGCACAGTTATGTAACTTCATACAGAGGTCACACTCCACTGGTATCTGGCCGTCCATTTCCGTCTTTCCCTACGAAATTTGCTACGTTCCAAGCGTTTTATCATTTTCATAAAATTGGGCTGGTACAATATGGCTAATACGCGCCTTTTTCTTAGCGACAACGCTGACACTCAAAATGCAACAATGAAGTTAGGTGTCAGTGGAATCTCAGCTCTGCAGGATGATTCCGCAATTAATATATGAACTAAACGTTGATAATATTATCGCATGTTGAGTTTAGCTGAAGAATGATTGGCGAAACTTGAAGATCGGAATTAGAGTTATTTGGTCCGACGCAAGCTCACTCAAGCTCAAAGGTCGTGTAAATCGACTCAATTCCGTGTACTTGGCAAAGGAGAATCCTCATAAAACATTTGAGCACCGGCACAGTCCTAGAATTTCCCCACGGAAAATCTGGACCAGTCCATATTTTCCCCAAGGAAAATCTGGACCCGTCCATATTTTCTCCACGGAAAATTTGGACCAGTCCATATTTTCCCCACGGGAAATCTGGACCATTCCGTATTTTCCCCACGGAAAATCTGGACCAGTCCATATTTTCTTCACGGAAAATCAGGACCAGTCCATATTTTCCCCACGGAAAGTCAGGACCAGTCCATATTTTCCCCACGGAAAACAGGACCAGTCCATATTTTCCCAACGGAAAATCAGGACCAGTCCATATTTTCCCACGGAAAATCAGGACCAGTCCATATTTCCCCCACGGAAAATCAGGACCAGTCCATATTTTCCCCACGGAAAATCAGGACCAGTCCATATTTTCCCCACGGAAAATCTGGACCAGTTCATATTTCCCCCAAAAACAAATATATCAGTTTGCACGGTTATTTATCACATTTTATTGTGTGTGTTTAGATCAAAATTGTTCATTATTAAGAAACAAGGCTATTGAAGTGGGAAAATATGATCTGGTCCAGATTTTCCGGGTGCGAAATATGGGCCGGTCGAGATTTTCCGGGGGGAAATATGGACCATTCCACATTTTCTGGGGGCAAAATATGGACCGGTCCAGATTTTCCGGGGGCAAAATATGAACCGGTCCAGATTTTCCGGGGGCAAAATATAGACCGGTCCAGATTTCCCCAGGGAAATATGAATCGGTCCTGATTTTCCCGGGGGAAATATGGACCGGTCCAGATTTTCCGGGGCGAAATATGGACCAGTCCAGATTTTCTGGGGGTTAAATATGGACCGGTTCAGATTTTCTGGGGGGAAATATGGGCCATTCCAGATCTTCAGGGGCAAAATATGGACCGGTACAGATTTTTCGGGGGCAAAATATGAACCGGTCCAGATTTTCAGGCGGGAAATATGGACCGGTCCAGATTTTCCGGGGGGAAATATGGACCGGTCCAGATTTTCCGGGGAGAAATATGGACTGGTCCAGATTTTCCGGGGGGAAATATGGACAGGTCCAGATTTTGCGGGGGAAATATGGACCGGTCCAGATTTTCCGGGGGAAATATGTACCGGTCCAGATTTTCCGGGGGAAATATGGACCGATCCAGATTTTCCGGGGGCAAAATATGGATGGGTCCAGATTTTCCAGAGCCAAAACATAGACCGGTCCAGATTTCCCGGGGGAAATATTAACCGGTCCTTTTTTTCCGGGGGAAATATGGACCGGTCCAGATTTTCTGGGGGTTAAATATGGACCGGTGTCACGGGCCAATTCTTCCCCACGCTTGTTCTTCCCCCGGAAAATATTGGCCTAGGCTTATTCTTCCCCGGGGAAGAATTGGCCTAGGCTGATTTTTCTCCGGAGAAGAATTGGCCTATGCAGATTTTTCTCCGGAGAAGAATTGGCCTATGCAGATTTTTCTTCAGGCGAATAATTTTCTGGGAGATTTTCCTCGGGCGAGAACTTGCGGACACTTTGGTAATACGCATCTAGATACTTGTTTTATTGTATCTCAGACTTTACCTTTAAAATACACTATCGTAAAAGAGATCTGCCAAATTACGTGTACTCGAAGTATACGGTCGCACACAAAATGAATAATACCGATGATTTTGACTCAGTAAAAACTCAAACTTAGAAGTGTAATGATGTTATTGTTGGGCGTTGTTAACTAAGGTGTGTATATTTGAAGAAGGAAAGGCAAATGAATGTACTGAAAGGCCCAATGTAATCTCAATCGGTAGTGTATTTTAAAGGTAAAGTCTGAGATACAATAAAACAAGTATCTAGATGCAGTATTACCAAAGTGTCCGCAAGTTCTCGCCCGAGGAAAATCTCCCAGAAAGTTATTCGCCTGAAGAAAAATCTGCATAGGCCAATTCTTCTCCGGAGAAAAAGTCTGCATAGGCCAGTTCTTCTCCGGAGAAAAATCAGCCTAGGCCAATTCTTCCCCGGGGAAGAATAAGCCTAGGCCAATATTTTCCGGGGGAAGAACAAGCGTGGGGAAGAATTCGGCCCGTGGACACCGGTCCATATTTAACCCCCAGAAAATCTGGACCGGTCCAGGTATTTCCCCCGGAGAAAAAGGAGCGGTTAAGTATTTCCCCCGGGAAATCTCGACCGGTCTATGTTTTGGCTCTGGAAAATCTGGACCCATCCGACCCCAGAAAATCTGGATCGGTCCATATTTCCCCCGGAAAATCTGGACCGGTACATATTTCCCCCGGAAAATCTGGACCGGTCCATATTTCCCCCGCAAAATCTGGACCTGTCCATATTTCCCCCCGGAAAATCTGGACCAGTCCATATTTCTCCCCGGAAAATCTGGACCGGTCCATATTTCCCCCCGGAAAATCTGGACCGGTCCATATTTCCCGCCTGAAAATCTGGACCGGTTCATATTTTGCCCCCGAAAAATCTGTACCGGTCCATATTTTGCCCCTGAAGATCTGGAATGGCCCATATTTCCCCCCAGAAAATCTGAACCGGTCCATATTTAACCCCCAGAAAATCTGGACTGGTCCATATTTCGCCCCGGAAAATCTGGACCGGTCCATATTTCCCCGGGAAAATCAGGACCGATTCATATTTCCCTGGGGAATCTGGACCGGTCTATATTTGCCCCCGGAAAATCTGGACCGGTTCATATTTTGCCCCGGAAAATCTGGACCGGTCCATATTTTGCCCCCAGAAAATGTGGAATGGTCCATATTTCCCCCCGGAAAATCTCGACCGGCCCATATTTCGCACCCGGAAATCTTTTGGACCAGATCATATTTTCCCACTTCAATAGCCTTGTTTCTTAATAATGAACAATTTTGATCTAAACACACACAATAAAATGTGATAAATAACCGTGCAAACTGATATATTTGTTTTTGGGGGAAATATGAACTGGTCCAGATTTTCCGTGGGGAAAATATGGACTGGTCCTGATTTTCCGTGGGGAAAATATGGACTGGTCCTGATTTTCCGTGGGGGAAATATGGACTGGTCCTGATTTTCCGTGGGAAAATATGGACTGGTCCTGATTTTCCGTTGGGAAAATATGGACTGGTCCTGTTTTCCGTGGGGAAAATATGGACTGGTCCTGACTTTCCGTGGGGAAAATATGGACTGGTCCTGATTTTCCGTGAAGAAAATATGGACTGGTCCAGATTTTCCGTGGGGAAAATACGGAATGGTCCAGATTTCCCGTGGGGAAAATATGGACTGGTCCAAATTTTCCGTGGAGAAAATATGGACGGGTCCAGATTTTCCTTGGGGAAAATATGGACTGGTCCAGATTTTCCGTGGGGAAATTCTAGGACTGTGCCGGTGCTCAAATGTTTTATGAGGATTCTCCTTTGCCAAGTACACGGAATTGAGTCGATTTACACGACCTTTGAGCTTGAGTGAGCTTGCGTCGGACCAAATAACTCTAATTCCGATCTTCAAGTTTCGCCAATCATTCTTCAGCTAAACTCAACATGCGATAATATTATCAACGTTTAGTTCATATATTAATTGCGGAATCATCCTGCAGAGCTTTTGAGATTCCACTGACACCTAACTTCATTGTTGCATTTTGAGTGTCAGCGTTGTCGCTAAGAAAAAGGCGCGTATTAGCCATATTGTACCAGCCCAATTTTATGAAAATGATAAAACGCTTGGAACGTAGCAAATTTCGTAGGGAAAGACGGAAATGGACGGCCAGATACCAGTGGAGTGTGACCTCTGTATGAAGTTACATAACTGTGCAGTATCGTATTGATATTGAAATAAACAATAGTATTTCATTTATATTGTGTTTGTAAGGTCACACTCCACTGCCCGAAGGTGCCCCGGGGCGATTTTGGCACCGAACGCAAGAGAACAGTATCAAGATTAGGGGTGACCGGTTGATCCTAGTAAAAAAAAATTTGATGTATATTGTTTATAAAACGTTTCGCGTATTATATTATATATGCGATGTTATAATTGTTGCGAAGAACGGGTGTGCGTTCGGAGAGGCCCGGGACCAACGGGTGTCACAAGGGGTTTTTGGTGGTACAAGAAAACTGGTCGCTCTGGGCCGATCCCAGCGCACACGCCGAAGAATTGCGGGAGCCTAATTGATGTTTGTTGTGCCTATAATGTGCATTATGTAAATATATATAGTCGGGGACTGTCAGGATGAGGGCAGAAATGTTAAAGGTAGGCCAATGCACCGCTCAGTCAACTAAAATTTTGATTCACATTGAACGAAATTGCGGCTACAAATTTCCTAGGGCGCTATCTTTAGGGTGTAACGATGAAAGTAGATTTTTGGGGTTTTTACTAGACTTAAATAGAATGGGGTGCCAACTGAGCTATCTTAGACTTCTAGGGGTGTCAAATTGCCCCGAACGGGTAGCAAAAAATTCCGGCTCCCCTAAATACTTATGGACCCCCGAATAGGCGTTTAAACCTAATTTTCTAAGCCAAAAAGCACGACTAACATGACCGAAAGTCCCCGATTTTTGGAGGCCTAAGGGACATTTATTCAGGTTCGACCCATAACCGTTCAGCTGGAAACCGGGGCCGTCCATCCCCCACGGGTCCCCTTGAGGATGGTTTTAAACTTAAATGGGGACACCAAAATTTACCCGTTTTTTGAGCGTCTAAATGGGCCTGTCGTGGGAGGTACCATTAAAATTTTTATTCCTATCCGGCAGCTGGTCTGCCAAGGCGTCGTTCCTGCTCCCGACCGCCTGCTGTTGCGTTCTTGAGATATCGGCGGGAATATTCCGATATCCCTATGAGAAGAACGGCGCCCTGGAGCGCCGTTGTTATTTTACCGCCCCGAAACTTTGGCCGCCTCCCACCCGCGCGCGATTTTATTATCTTGGCACACATCGCCCAAGTCACTGCTGGCTGGTGCCATTACATCGTCTAAGGGCGGGTATAAGCGTATGTATTGTAGCCAGGCGATGTCGTTTTTCTTGTTGTGTTGTTTACTTGCTGACGGCGGTTATTGCTTTATTATTATTATATATGTATTTCAAAGACTCGAAAATGTTTCGTTTCTTCAGGTTTGTAGCAGTGAAAAAAGGAAGGGGGTAGTAGCCGATATCTAAAGGAAATAGCCCAGCTTGAAGTTGGGACCAGTCGAGACTCTGCCTTTTGAAATTTAATCGGTTTTGTCGGCTGACGCCAATTGTTGCATTTTTCTTTTATTTCGTTTCGACTTTTCTCTTTCGCACGGGTGAGGACTGTCGGCCTGCGGACTAGCGGAAGAGGCCCGCCGGGCCTTTCGTTCATGGACTTGGGATTTTTCGCGTAAGTTCAGCATCGTAAAAAGGAACAGTCCTTTCAGGTAGTATAGCGTCAGTTGGATACCTCGCGCTCCCGTAAGTATTAGCCCGCGCTGCAGAGAGTCAGGTAGAGCTTTGGCAAAATTATAATCAAAAATCGGGACAAACTGAAACAAGGGCAATGTACCCCGCCAACTGGTCCCCACCCACTGGGCCGGAATTTTGATACCAGAGACAGTGGTTAAAAGTATGTTAGGTATACTTCCGTTAATTCTCGCATAGTGGAGGCCGTTTCGTCAAATTTTCGTGGCGCTCGCCGGTCACAACGCCGAGGTCGTAATCATTGAACAACGTCGTTAAAAATTTTAATGAAAGAGAATTTAAACCACATTCTGGAGGCTATGATGGTCTCGGGTGCACTCCTATACTGCGGACGCATGGAAGAGGCCCGCTCGAACGGTCCTATAAACTAAAATATTCGCGTCAGCGGCATCATGACCGGGGTCATCCTTGCGAGTGCTGCGGTGTAATTAAATGCCTGCGCGCTCCATAATCCGCGCCCGCGCTTATCGAATCGGAGCCAGGTAATTGGGAAGAAAACTTAGGTTGGTACTAGGAACAATGACAAAATTTTACGTGATTCGTCAAAGGGCCAACTGGAGGCGCAGAGCTAAATGACAAAATTTTAGTGGTTAAGGGTTCCGCGTTTGGAAAAGAGCCCAAATGGAGACTCACAAGGAATAATTTCGTCATCCAAACGGGTTTTAAAGAAGAAGAAAGTTGAATACAAGGCGCATTTAAAATTTTGTTAGCTCCAGTATACTATGCGCGGGAATCGTTTAACCTGGCTGCCGCTCCATATTAATAATGTCGTTACTTGTGACACCGAATCAGGTAAATAACTCTATTTTAATTGCATTAATGTTTTTATTCAAAAAAAAAGGAAGAATTTAAAAAATAAATTCTTAGCGTCTGAAATTTAACAGGCGAACTAGAGTAATTTAATTGGAAGTTTAGCTCAGTAGGAAGAAATCGTACAAGACATTTAAGGTATGTTCAACGCCGTCTGATCAAAGTTACCCGTACCTCCTTGCAAGCCGCCCTTTAATGATGCTCGCGCCCGCCAGGCCGTTATCCTCCCGGATTAGCCCCAGCTCCCCGCCTCAAGGGTTTGCCTCACCGCTCATGATTAAACTACGGCCCACCTTGAACCATCTCGCAGTTTCGCCCCTTCCAACCGACGTAATTTTCGCAACGCTCCAGTCAACCCCGCACGTGCTTCGCATCCCAGCCAGTGCCATCAAACTCGTCTTATTCGTACAAGCCCCTAAGCGTATCAAGACAGATATTCCGCCCCACGTTAGAAATAACCCCCAGTACCCGTAAACGGCAAGGCCTGGTCAACTAAGCCTAGGGTGTAACTAGGATATAACCATCGTTCTTGCTGTCGCTTAAGAAGTGTGGGCCTTCCGGACCAAACTCTTGGCTAGTGTTGGTATCTAACAACGAGCCCAACCGTCAGGAAACCTTCAATCTTGATATAGGGCGTACTGGCTAATAGCGAGAAGTGAGGGGAAGGACGGATCAGCCTTATTTACCTGTGAGCAGGCTTAAGGGGATGACCCTCCTCTCGGGGTTCTCCCGTACCTCTGAGCCACGTGGGCCACCATCAGGGCCCAGGTCGAACAAACTGGTGAAACCGCCGGCAGCCTGCTAAGCATCGGCGGTCCCCATCGGTCAGACCAGTTCCACCCGGGGAAGTAGTGTCACCCGAGGTTGTCCGGACACCAGCCGAGGAAATTGAGAAGTAGTGCAGCTGGGGTGCCCTTAGGGTCAGAACAGGTCAGTACTAGGATGGGGTCCGCAAATACCTATGGCTAATGCTTGTGCATAACACACAAATAAATGGTTGTAGTTGAAAAGATTTTCCTTTAAGTTAAACATCCGGTAAAATCAGCGTTTTTACAAAAGAAATTTGGCGTAGGGTTCGAATCTGAAATCAGCGATACCCTTTTTCCATTTAAACGACGAACATCAGTCAAATATTATAACAGGGTAAAACAATGTTAAAGGTGGCGCTATTTGGATTTGTTTAGAATAACAAA